>PISX010009231.1:0-76968 GCA_004024625.1 Mellivora capensis | reverse complement strand
TTAAAAAAAAAAAAAAAGATATGTCTCCAAAGGCAAAGGGAAAAAAAAAAAAGGAAAATGAATTATTGGGACTTCACCAATCAAAACTTCTGCACAGCAAAGGAAACAGGCAACAAAACAAAGAGGCAACCCACGGAATGGGAGAAGACATTTGCAAATGACAGTATCGACAAAGGGCTGATATCCAAGATCTATAAAGAACTCCTCAAACTCAACACACACAAAATAGATAATCATGTCAAAAAATGGACAGAAGAAATGAAGAGACACTTCTCCAATAAAGACATACAAATGGCTAACAGACACGTGAAAAAAATGTTCATCATCACTAGCCATCTGGGAGATTCTAATCAAAACCACATTAAGATAGCACTTTACACCAGTTAGAATGGCCAAAATTCACAAGATAGAAAACAACATGTGTTGGAAACGATGTGGAGAAACGGGAACCCTCTTACACTGTTGGTGGGAATGCAAGTTGGCGCAGCCCCTTTGAAAAGCAGTGTGGAGATTCCTTAAGAAATTAAAAATAGAGCTTCCCTATGATCCTGCAATTGCACTACTGGGTATTTACCCCAAAGATTCAATGTAGTGAAATGAAGGGCCATCTGTACCCTAATGTTCATAGCAGCAATGGCCATGATTGCCAAACTGTGGAAAGAACCAAGATGCCCTTCAAAAGACAAATGGATAAGGGCGATGTTGTATAATGTGGTATAATGGTGGTATAATGTGGTATAATGTGGAGGTATAATCTGATGGATTATGCCTCCATCCGAAAGGATGAATACCCAATTTTTGTATCAACAAGAATGGGACTGGAAGAGATTATGCTGATTGAAATAAGTCAAGCAGAGAGAGTCAATTATCATACGGTTTCACTTATTTATGGAGGATAAGAAATAATACAGGGACATGGGGAGATGGAGAGGAGAAGGGAGTTGGGGGAAGTTGGAGGGGGAGATGAACTATGAACGACTTTGGACTCTGAAAAATAATCTGAGGGTTTTGAGGGATTTGGGGTGGGAGGTTGGGTAAGCCTGGTGGTGGGAATTGTGGAGAGCATGCATTGCATGGAGCACTGGATGTGGTGCATGAACAATGAATTCTGGTACACTGAAAAGAAATTTAAAGAATTAAAAATTTAAAAAATAAAAGGAAATTTGTTAATGTTTGGCTGTAATTTTATATTTTCTATTAAGCTTTTCCTGAAGAAAGAAAAAAAACTCAACTGTAGTTAACAAAGAAATGTGATGTTTTATCATTTTTCAGTTTATTTTAGTGTATTTGTGAAGTTTTCATAAAATGTCTAGTTTCTTAAAGAAATAGACAATGTTTCTTATTTTGAGAATGAATTTCTATGTTGTTTCACAACGTCGCAAGTTAAGGAGGTAAGCATTTGCATTCAATATGTAGAGTAAAGAATCAGTGAAATAAAAAAGGGAAAATATTTACCTGTATATGACCTGAATAATTTTATTCCCCTCATAAATTCTCATATAAAATATTAAATTTTTGATTAAGCTTAAGCATTTTTTTTGAATTTCTCAGACTGAGCACAAGTTGAGTCATAATTCAAATGAATATGTTTGGCTCATTTGTAGTTTTATACCATTTAGACAAGGAATTCATTAAATTAAGATATCCATAGCACAGAGGTGCCTCGGTGGCTCAGTGGGTTAAGCCTCTGCCTTCAGCTCAGGTCATGATATCAGGGTCCTAGGATCGAGCCCTGCATTGGGCTCTCTGCTCAGAAGGGAGCCTTCTTCCCCCTCTCTCTGTGCCTCCCTATCTGTCTACTTGTGATCTCTCTCTCTGTCTGTCAAATAAATAAAATCTTAAATAAAAAAGATCTCTGTAGCAAAAATTCAATCATACCCACTCTTTATTTCAGTGTTGATAGAGTAGACAATTTTTGAATGTATAAAAGATAACTAGATTAATGTTTACCCATTTCTTCTACTTCTAGCCACTGAAATACAAATAACTAGCCTATGTATGGTCTATTTACAAAAACTCTCTCTTGTTGGATTACTTTAAATTCCTAGGAAAGTTTGACATTTAAGCATTAACATTAATTTCACTACTAACAGGGAAGAATTGATAACATCTGTCTGAAGTGACATACTGGATGAGAGACAGAGCATGTTTTGCTCCTGGTCCATTTCCATATGTAGAAGGGAAGACACAGATATCAATTTTGTTAACCATCTCATTAGCATCCAGGAGAAGGGTCAGAAATTATGACAAGTTGACAACAAGCTTCTGAGAAAGGTATCACCATCCACACTTGTAAAATAACAGACATTTATAGAACTTAATTAACTAATCCGGATCTAAAAACTTATATTTGTCCTTTACCTTACAAGAAGAAATGCATAAGAAGGAAGGATTATTCATGTTAGCCACCACAAACTTCCATGTAACTATTTAAACAAGGATTCTCTTTTCCTAATAGGCAGCAGATAATGTCAAATATATTTGATAAATTTTTATGCCTAAATTGTATTGTTTTAGTGATTGAAGTTACACATTTTATGTCTTCTGCTTAAAGACATGTTTCCTCAGTTTTCTTGGCTTTCCTATATTTTCATTGGCTATCTGCAACAATGCAGCAGTTCACATCTGGCCTCTACAAAATGGAAGAAGGGAGGCCTCACAATATCATTTACCAATAAAAAAATAACTCAAGAGATTCTCTCTTCCTCTCCCTCCCCTCTCCTACTCACGCTGTCTCTCAAATAAATATATGTCTTAAAAAAAAACACAGAAACCAGTGTATAGCTAGGTATAAAATTTTTGTGCTTTGATTCACTATGCTAAAATCTGTGTTCAAGTCAAAACCAATTCAAAGTTCTTTCCATTTTTCTGCACTAATTTTTCAGACTGGTGTTAATTCTTACCAGAAGTTAGTCTGCTATAGTAAAGAAAAATTGTCTATAGAAATCTTTTGTGCTTTAAGATATCATTTAAGGAACACAGCAAGCCAATGTTCATGGACAGATACCCAATATTCTACCTCCCTCACAGTGACTAATTATGTCTCCATGTATGTAATCCTGTTTGAGTTCCATCGTTCCACCAAAGGTTAGCTAAGCCACCCCCAACAAATCAGAAGGGGGAATTTCATACTTTAATATTCTGTATTCCTTGAATGATTTCAACATTTAAGTATATCATTTAATATTTAAACAAGTTACATTTTGATAACTAGGGTAGAAATTGGTAATTTATATTTATGTAAGTTTCCATAACCCTTCATAAACAAACTAATCAGAATCAGAAAGTTATATGTACAGGTGTGCACATGCACACAGATCACTAAAATGTAAGCTTCCTTTGTATCGTGTTTCAGATTTGGTTGATACTGCTACATTTCAAACATAAATTGCACAGATTTGGGTGTCAAACATTTAATTTAACTGTAGCATTGCCTCTTATAAGATATTGAGCTGGTGAATTTAACTCTGTAAGCTTGGAGCTTACAAATCAAGCAGGTATAAAAATTAAATTGGGGGGGGCACCTGGGCACCTCAGTCCGTTAAGTGACCAACTTTTGATTTTGACTCAGGTCATCATCTCAGCATTGTGAGATTCAGCCTGTGGGCTGGGAGGGCTCCACACTCAGTGTGGAGTTTGTCTGATAATTTCTCTCTCTCTGTACATGTGCCCCTAACCCCCATCTCCCACCACCTGTTCACTAGCAGAGTCACATGCTCTCTAAAACTAAATTAATTAATTAATTAATTAATTAACACAGAGGACATGGGGAGAAGGAGAGGAGAAGTGAGTTGGGGGAAATTGGAATGGGAGACAAACCATGAGAGACTATGGACTCTGAAAAACAAAGTGAGGGTTTTGGAAGGCAAGGGTTGGGAAGTTGGGTGAGCCTTGTGGTGGGTATTATGGAGGGCACATATTGCATGGAGCACTGTGTGTGGTGCCTAAATAATGAATTCTGAAACCCTGAAAAGAAATAAAATAAAATAAACTCTTTCACTTTTTTGACTGTTCGTAAACAATAAAATAAAAATAAAAATAAGTTAATCAATTAAAAATAAAATACATTAAATTAGGTGGTAATGAGTGTGTAACTTAAGTTCTCATTAATGTACAGGTTCCTAACTTGCACATTAGGAGGATGGGCATGGGGATGGGAATCGCATTCTCCCAGGTGACATCATACATTGTCTAGAGAAGTTTTGTTTGTCACTGTTGGGCATGACATCTACTGGATGTTCCTAAAGATTCTACAATGCTCAGGTCTCTCACAGAGCAAAGACTATTGGACAAAAATCATTTTGTTGAGGTTGAAAAACAAAATTAATGGTAGCTTGAATCTTCTTCTTTTCCATAGTTATTCTTCTTTTCCATATTTCCATATTTCTTCATTTGCACACTCATCACCTACTAAGATTTTGTCATGATTTTTTTTCCATTTTGGTTTCTTTATACTCCCATCTCATTCTTACAAAAGCAAGGCCATGTTGTCTGTGCAATTACCATTATGTCAATTTCACTAAATGTTGAGTGAGTGCACAGGGAAAAGAACAGTATGAGTCTGCAAGAAGTAAATTCCTACACACTATGTAACCATCAACTTCCCAGACAGGATTACAAAAAGGAAGCAACACAATTCAGTACATATGTTGACAACTTGATTCTGGATGTGATCTTGATTTCCAGGACCATCTGTGCTTCCAGTTGAATTCCTTTCTCACATGAGTGGACTATGTCCAAGCCTGTTTCAGTAAGTCTTAGTCAGACCCTCCTCTCTTCCAATTTAGATATTGTGTTTGTAAACTGGCTCTGAAGACAAATAAACAAACACAAAACTGCTGTCTGTGCTTCATCTCCAGGCACTCTGTCTAACATTATTGTATAAAAAGACTCAGATGGAGAGGAGAAGGGAGTTGAGGGAAATTGGGGGGGAGATGAACCATGAGAGACTATGGACTCTGAAAAACAACCTGAGGATTTTGAAGGGGCGGGGGCTGGGAGGTTGGGGGAGCCAGGTGGTGGGTATTGTGGAGGGCACGCATTGCATGGAGCACTGGGTGTGGTGTAAAACTATGAACTCTGTTACGCTGAAAAGAAATAAAAAAATAAAATAAAATAAAATAAAAGGGACATGAGGAAAAAAAAATAAAGTGCAGATTCCTCTGGAAGTAAAAAAAAAAAAAAAAAAAAAGACTCAGTGCTGAAATCACCTGTAACCTTATTCTGAATTCTGTCTCTTAATTGATCCCCTTAATGGTAGTATCATCTCCTTAAAGATATTTGGTCACAATAGGAAAAGAGTAATTAAAAATGGATGTAAAATGTGTATAATTATATCATGTGCATATATGTGACCATCTGCATTGACTAGAGTGTAAAATCCATAAGAAAAAGTCTCATTACAGACATTCTCACTTTTGCTGTCACTTTTGTCTGCTCCACGTCCAAGATTCTGCAGAAGGCTCTAGTCATATCACATCAAATGTCTTTCCCCACAGTCCTGGGGTTCCCTTCCTGTTGTCCAATGTTCTGTATCTTACTTAAATTTTAATTCTGTCCCCAAAATACCCTGTTATATGAATTTATTTGGTCAGGTCAGGATAAATACAGTTTTCTGCCACTTGCCATTCTATTCTAGTTCACCTACATTTTTATTTTAACATCTGTCACCCATATAATCAGGTTTCAAGTGTCACTGTTTCTTGAATGTGGCAGGCTTGAGGGTAGGGCTGTGTTTTATTCCCCATATTCAGGTACAAATTCCATACATAATATCAACCACTTCACTATTTTTCACTAGGATTGAATATGATCACAATAGTTATTCCTGTAATTGAAGATAATGTATGTTTTATCCATAAACAGAACTACATCTTTAAAAAGTTCAAAATTTTATGTGGTTCTTTGAATTTTATCTTTTAAATTCTGTATATTGTAATTTTGTATTCATTACATCCCGAGTATAATTTTCTTTTTGAAGTCCTTTTCCTAGAGCATTACAGGTTTCTCCATAAAAATAAGTTGGAAACAGAAAGTCACTGTCTTTCTCACTCCTGGATTTCCTGAGTAAATTTTCTAGAGTAGTTTTTCTACTTTTTTAAAAAGATTTTTTAAAAATATTTTATTCATTTTGGGACACCTGGGCAGGTCAGTCTTTAAGCCTCTGCCTTCTACTGAGGTCATGGTTCTAAGAGTCCTAGGATCCAGCCTCATATCTGGTTCCCTGCTCAGTGGGAACCCTGCTTCTCCCTCTGGCTGCTACTTGCCCTACTTGTGTTATCTCTCTCTTGCTGTGCTTGGGAACACAAGCAGGGAGAGTGAGAGAGGAAGAAGCAGGCTCCCCACTTAAGAGGAAGCCCAAGGCAGAGCTAGATATCAGGACGCTGGGACCATGACCTGAGCCAAAGGCAGATGCTTAATGACTGAACCACCCAGGTGCCCCTCTAAAGTAGTTTTTCTGCTTTTTAAAGAGTACCAACTCACCTCTCAATTCTGTACTTGACATTTCAGATACATCCATGGAGACATCTGCAATGAAGTCCGGAGGCTTTCATACTTGGGGATTAATTTTAACATTTGTTTTAGTTGAGTTCATTTGGTAATGTTGCCAGAGAATTACTAATAATGAAAGATGGCCCCAGGCCAATCCAGGGAGAGGGATAATGAAAATTTCCCAGGTGTTTTCACAGAATTTTTGTCTCTGTCAGATCCTGGAGTGAAAATCCAAGTGGTATTAATTTTAACATTAATTATTATTGAAATAAATCATTTTTTCTCTAATTCTCTGTTACATACTCATATCCAGTAAGTATATAGTCATATTGTACCCACAAATACTACTTAATTTGCCGAGTTTTATTAAATTAACCAGAACATCTAAAAATTTAAAATAAAATGGGATGATTTAATTGAAGAAACATAATTTGACATTATATATATGTATATAGATACATATATATTACTTTATTAAATTTATTAAATTAGTTTATATTATATGTGTAATTTATTTGGTTGTATTTTTCATTTTTTCATTTTTAACTTTGTCACAATCTGTGTGACATATTTTTAAAAATAGCAAAAATAACAAAAAGTTGGATGGTTCAAATGTACAAACTTCTAGGAATAAAATAAAGGGGTTATACATTATTAGGGTTTTATTTTCCACTCTTTTATAAATGCCAGCTAAAATAATATAACAGATATTGATATCAGAGAGGAAATTTATTCATTGTAGTTTCTGACATTTAGAAACCAGGTATTAATACAATTTTTACTCCAGATAATACTTAACTGTCCATATTATTTACATATTTCCAACAATACAGTTAACAATAATTCTGATTCACTTCAAAAGTATGAAAATAAAATTTTGGAAATTTTTGGAAAGAAAATCATCTCAAAGTCAAGGTGCTTTGAATTTGCAATCCAAGGTAGTTGAACAAACATTCTTTTGTGAGATCAAACATTTAATTTTTTCATACTAAAAAAATTCTTTTTTTCTTTTCTTTTTTATTATATTCATTAGCCACCATATAGTACATCATTAGTTTTTGATGTAGTGTTCAAAGATCTACCATTACACATAACACCCAATGCTCATCATATGTGCCTTCCTTAATACTCACCACCCTGTTACTCCCTTCCTCGATACGCCACCTCTCTGAAACCCTTAGTTTGTTTCCTGGGGTCCATAGTGTCTCATGGTTCATCTCTGATTTCTCCCTCTTCATATTTCCCTTCCTTCCCTATGGTTTTCTGTACTATTGCTTATGTGCCACATATGAGTGAAAACACAAGGTAATTGTCCTTCTCTTCTTGACTTACTTTACTTAGCATAATCCCCTCCAGTTCCATCCATGTTTATGCAAATGATGAGTACTCATTCCTCCTTTATAATGGCTGAGAATCACTACAACAGGCCCCTCCCCCAGAAAATCAGCAAGAAGAAAAATTTTCCAACAAACAAAGCCCAGGGCAAGACAACTTCCCAGGGGAATTGTAACAAACATTTAGAGAAGAAATAATTCCTATTCTCCTGAAACTGTTCCAAAAAATAGAAATGAAAGGAAAATTTACAAACTCGCTTTATGAGGCCAGCATTACCTTGATCCCCAAACCAGACAAAGCCCCCCATCAAAAAGAGAATTACAAACCAATATCTTTGATGAACACAGATGCAAAAATTCTCACCAAAACACTGGCCAATAGGATCCAACAGTACATTAAAAGGATTATTCACCACAACCAAGTGGGATTTATTCCAGGGCTGCAAGTTTCGTTCAACATCTGCAAATCAATCAATGTGATACAATAAATTAATAAAAGAAATCTTAAGAACCATATGATACTCTCAATAGATGCTGAAAGAGCAGTTGAAAAATTACAGCATCCATTCTTGATCAAGACTCTTTAAAGTGTAGGGATAGAGGGTACATACCTCAATAGCATCAAAGCCACCTATGAAAAACCCACAGCAAGTATCATTCCCAATGGGGAAAAACTGAGAGCTTTTCTGCTAAGGGCAGGAACATGGCAAGTATGTCCATCATTACCACTGCTATTCAACATAGTACTAGAAGTCCTAGCCTCAGCAGTCAGACAATAAACCATAAATTAAAGTCATCCAAATCAGCAAAGAAGTGAAATGATCACTCTTTGCAGATGATATGATACTTTATGTGGAAACCCCAAAGGATTTCACTCCAAATCTGCTAGAAATTGTACCGGAATTCAGTAAAGTGTTAGGATATAAAATCAAAACACTGAAATAAGTTGCATTTCTATACACCAACAACAAGACAGAAGAAAGAGAAATTAAGGAGTCAATCCCATTTACAATTGAACCCAATACCATACATATAAACCTAGGGATAAACCTAAACAAAGAGGCAAAGAATCTGTACTCAGAAAACTAGAAAGTACTCATAAAGAAATTGAGGAAGACACAAAGAAATGGAAAAATGTTCCAGGCTTATGGATTGAAAGAACAAATATTGTGAAAATGTCTATGTTACGTAAAGGAACCTACACATTTAATGCAATCCCTATCAAAATACCATCCATTTTTTTTCAAAGAAATAGAACAAATAATCCTAAAATTTATATGGAACCAGAAAATACCTCGAATAGCCAGAGGAATATTGAAAAATAAAGCCAAAGTTGGTGGTATCACAATTCCAGACTTCCAGCTCTATTACAAAGCTGTCATCAGCAAGACAGTATTGTACAAAAACAGACACATAGATCAATGGAACAGAATAGAGAGTCCATAAATGGACCTTCAACTCTACGGTCAATTAATCTTTGACAAAGTAGGAAAGAATTCTCAGTGGAAAAATGACAGTCTCTTCAACAAATCGTTTTGAGAATATTGGATGGCCACATGCAGAAAAATGAAGCTGGACCATTTCCTTACACCACACACAAACAGAGACTCAAAATGGATATAGGACCTCAATGTGAGAAAGGAATCCATCAAAATCCTTGAGGAGAACACAGACAGCAACCTATTCGACTTCAGCCACAGCTACTTCTTTCTAGGAACATTGCCAAAGGCAAGGGAAGCAAGGGCAAAAATGAACTATTGTGACTTTATCAAGATCAAAAGCTTTTCCACAGCAAAGGAAATAGTCAACAAAACCAAAAGACAACTGACACAATGGGAGAAGATATTTGCAAATGACTTATCAGATAAAGGGCTAGTATCCAAAATCTATAAAGAACTTATCAAACTCAACTCCCAAGGAATAAATAATCCAATCAAGAAATGGGCAGAGAACATGAACACACATTTCAGAAAAGAAGACATTCAGGTGGCTAGCAGACACATGAAAAAGTGGTCCACATCACTTGGCAAACGGGAAATACAAATCAAAACCACAATGATATACCACCTCACACCAGTCAGAATGGCTAAAATTAACAAGTCAGGAAATGACAGATTTTGGTGAGGATGCAGAGAAAGGGGAACCCTCCTCCACTGTGGGAATGCAAGCTGGTGCAGTCACACTGGAAAACAGCATGAATGTTCCTCAAAAAGTTGAAAATAGAGCTACCCTATGACCCAGCAATCACACTACTGGGTATTTATGTAGTGATCCAAAGGGTCACATGCACCCGAATGTTTATAGAAGCAATGTCCAAATAGGAAAACTATGGAAAAGACCTGGATGCCCATCAATAGATGAATGGATAAAGAAGATGTGAGATTATATATATATATATATATATATATATATATATATATATATAACAATATATGTGTATACAATGTATTATATATATATATACATATATATATATATATGCACAAAGAGACAGAAGTGAGTTGGGATGTATTGCTGCAGGCACAGAAGAATGAATTCAGTTATAGTGTGGTTCTCTAAAGATTTTTGGCTTGCAATCTCTGTAGAGATAAGAGGAAACTTATATAATATAGAAACCATTTCAGTATTATTAATATACTACATAGAAATTAACTCACAAGAAAACATAATCCATATTACCTAAAGAATTCTGTAGAAATTAGTGAATCCAGAAGACCTAAAATGATCAAAAGTAATTTGTTTTGCTTGATATATGCTATCTGATGTGAAATCATGGACGGATAGTTAGATATTTCCCCCCTTTTTAATGTACTTTGGGTATAATCTTTCAGTTAAAAATAAGTTGGAAAAAAATAGATTGGCTTATTAATGGCTTACCAGCACTTTTAATGATGGCTTTCCAGTGGAAAACAACTAATGAGATGGCTTTTTCTACATCTCTTTTAGTTCATCTTGGATTCAGAGCTCTGATACCTAGAATAAAGCAAGTTCTGAAGATAGTCTATTAAAAAATGAAAAACATTTTCCATACAGAAACCAACTATTATAGTTGTAAGTGCGTATGTGTTCTGCATTGCTTTAGTATTAGAGTATAGAATCTAATACTCCTAAATATAGTTGGTATTTTTAAGATATTATTCTCATCTCAGATATAGAAATATTTCTATATGTAGTAGTCATTATACATAGTTTCCTCACAAATGTTATCATTCCTTCTATGAAATATTCATCCAATTTTCAAGAATAAATGTGGACATGAAGACTCTTCATGTAGCTACTTACTCCTCATGATAAAGACATTATGCACTGGTTCCTAGAAGTAAAGTTTCACTTTAGAAATCTTCTGCCTGAAAAGTCTCACATAACCATGTGCTCTTTCATATCAATATGGAAATAACTTTAAATATGCATCTGCTCCTCACTTGTACTGATTTCCACATTATCCAGCCTCACAAGAACATTCCTTCAAGTAACTATCTCTTTCTTTCTCATTTTTAAAAGATGTATTTACTTACTTACTTACTTACTTATTTACTTATTTATTTAAAAGAGAGAAAGAGAGAGAGAGAGAGAGAGAACCCAAGGGGGATGGACAATGGGAGTGGGAGAGAGACTCACAAGCAGACTCCATCTGCCCCAGTCATTGGTCTGGATCCCTGGAACCTAAGATCATGACCTAAGCTGGAGTCAAAAATGAAATGGTCAACTGACGGAGCCATCCTGACACCTCAAAATCCTTCTCTTAAAATAGATGGTAAAACATCAGTCCCAGAGAAACATGTTTTTAAACTTTAAATGTTTAGGTCAAAAACTCTCTATTTAAATTAGATCATTGTCTCATGTAATTTGTACATTACTTTGTGGTCCAAAACAATAAAGAGGTTTTCAATTACCTGTATGTCATTAATTCATTTTATTTATTTTAATTTTTAAGATTTTAGTTTAGTTTAGTTTAGTTTATCTTACTTTATTATTTATTTATTTATTGTTGTAGTGTTCAACGATTCATTATTTGCATATAACACCCAGTGGTCGTTACAACACATGGTCTGATGATTTATAAACTGAGAATAATAGTTGTTAGAAAAATTGAATTACATATATATTTTCATGTCAAGATTTCAACAATAATGTGTTTCATAATCTAAGTGTATTTGCATTTAAACTTTTTAAAAACATTTTATTTATTTATTTGACAGAGATCACAAGTAGACAGAGAGACAGGCAAAGAGAGAGGAGGAAGCAAGATCCCCTTTGAGCAGAGAGCCCAATGTGGGGCTCGATCCCTGGATCCTGGGATCACGACCAGAGCCAAAGCCATAGGCTTTAACCCACTGATTCACCCAGATGCCCCTGCATTTAGACATTTAACATAATACATTAGATGATTTAAAATGACAAAAGCAGATAAACACACCATTAAACAGTAGAATAGATAATTAGGTATCTATCATCATGATAAATAGCATAAGCAGAAAAAAAATAATATCCACAGAGTCCACTAAAATTATGCAAAACAGCTGAGTATCTGGACAATGAAACAAAATAGTGATATGTGTTTTAAATCAGATCCAATAGCTTTTCCCCTAGGTGATATGGCAATTTCTGGTTAATTAAAATTAAAATAATATTCATATGATGAAATAGCATTTTTTAAAGATTTTCATTTACTTATTTATTTGTCAGAGAGAGAGGGAGAGAGCACACACAAGCAGCCACAGTGGCAGACAGAGACGGAGAGAGAAGGAGGCTCCTTGTTTAGCAAGAAGCCAGATGTGGTACTCGATCCCAGGACACTGGGATCATGACCTGAGCCTAAGGCAGTGGTTTAACCGACTGAGCCACCCAGGCATCCAGAAAATAGCATTTTAGTGTAAATATTTCAGGTCAGGAATTTCATGCTGTAGGGCAAATGCCTGAATCTTTACATAAATATGCATTTTTCCCATCTGGATTTTACACTTTTCTCCCCTTTATTATTTGCCAAAAGAAAAAAAACACAAAAACAAACAAACAAACAAACAAAAAAACACATTCTCCAAAATCTGTATGTGGAAGTTGTAATATCACTATTTCATGCTAATTCTCCATGCCATGTAAAGTCAACCTTCTATATATTGTATACCAAGTGCTGTTCCTTTTATTGCTATGGCCCTGAACATTTTGTAATTATGGGTAATATGCCTTATTTACTAGTAAATGTCTATCTGTTTCTATAACTACTACAAACTATTTATTTAAAAAAATTTTTTTAATTTATTTATTTGTCAGAGAAAGAGGGAGAGAGAGCGAACGAGCACAGGCAGACAGAGTGGCAGGCAGAGGCAGAGGGAGAAGCAGGCTCCCAGCTGAGCAAGGAGCCTGATGTGGGACTTGATCCCAGGATGCTAGGATCATGACCTGAGCCAAAGGCAGCCGCTTAACCAACTGATCCACCCAGGCATCCCACTACTACAAACTCTTTAAAACTGAATTTTTGAAATATTTATTTTTTTAAAATTTTTATTGTGTTATGTCAGTCATTATAAAATTCATCTTAGTATTTGATGCAGTGTTCCAAGACCCATTGTTTATGTAAAACAGCCAGTGCTCCATGCAATGCATGCCCTCCTTAATACCCGCTACCTACAACCAGGCTAACCCATTCCCCCAACCTCCTCCTATCTAAAACCCTCAGGATGTTTCTCAGAGTCCACAGTCTCTAATGGTTCATCTATCACTCCAATTTGCCCCAATTCACTTTTTCTTTCCTTCTCTTAATATCTTCCATGTTATTCCTTATTTCTATTTATTCATTCATAGAAATCAGATGCAGTTAAACATATTAGTAGTTACATTTTGTGCAGGGAAAATATGATATGGACTCAAAACTTAGTGCTTAGATTACATTTTCTGCTTTCATTACCTGGATGCCATGGGAAGAAATACTTAATTCACTCTAACCCTCACTTACATCATTTGTGATATTGGGCTTCTAATCCATCTATCATCAATATTTTTTCACACATGAAACATGTTAAAGATTAAATAAATACTTCTAAAATTTTTGGATACAAATTAATCAAACAATGTTATTTTTAAAAGATTTTATTTATTTATTTGACAGAGAGAGATCACAAGTCGGCAGAGAGGCAGGCAGAGAGAGAGAGATAGGGAAGCAGGCTCCCCACTGTGCAGAGAGCCTGATGTGGGGCTCGATCCCAGGACCCTGAGATCACGACCTGAGCCGAAGGAAGAGGCCTTAACCCACTGAGCCACCCAGGTGCCCCAATCAAGCAATGTTAATATAATTCCTTTTTTTTTTTAATAAGCAGACAAGTCAGTCAATTCCAGGACTAACTGAAGAAATTAAATTGCTTTGAAAGCAGTTGTGTCGTAGGTTTTTTTCCCCACTTTGCAAATTCTGTAGTAGAAATTTCTCTTCTGTTCAGCTACCTTGATGCTAATTCAGTACCTTGTTAAGAGTAAATATTTACTTAATACCCACCACCAGGCTCCCCTAACCTCCCACTCCCCACCCCTTCAAAACCCCTCAGGTTGTTTTTCAGAGTCCATAGTCTCTCATGGTTCACCTCCCCTTCCAATTGCCCTCAAATACCTTCTCCTCTCCATCTCCCCATGTCCTCCATGTTATTTGTTATGCTCCACAAATAAGTGAAACCATATGATAATTGACTCTCTCTGCTTGACTTATTTCACTCAGCATAATCTCTTCCAGTGCAAAAACAATAAATACTGTTAAACTGAAAAGAAATAAAAAATAGCAAAAAAAAAGAGTAAATCTTTACTACTTGCAAATGGTTAGCTGACTGATGGATTAAAATTATCTTTTCTTTTTAATGTTTCTTATCTCTGGGAACCAAAGCCTAAAGAGCAGAGTCTTTGTAGAGCTTGTCATTATTTGAAATTTCCCATCAATTTCATGATAGCAATAGAATACATGTTTCTGCTGTTCAGGAATGTTTTCACTATAAGCATCCACTATTGGCCACTATAAATGTAAAAGAAAATTATTAATGAAAGAAGACTTTTGACCTTCGTCTGGACTGTCTGATGGTTATTCTTCCCAGCTTATCTTTTATTATATTTATTTATTTATTATTTGTATCAGTTTTTATTCAATTTCCAGTAAGTTAACATAGAAAATAATATTAGTTCCAGATGTACAATATAGTGCTTCTGCACTTCCATACAAAACCTGGAGTTCATGTATATTATCTTAATTCAGGCAATACACACTGTAGGAAAAGCAACACATGATCAGAACCAAAACTACCCCTAACTCAGTTATGACTCCCCTGACACCAGAAAGACCCACATGATTGATCCTAAGAAAATGAACAACCTGACCTTCTCTTCCCACCAGCAGCTACTCACCAACTTTTGCTGTACATTTTTCTTATATAAATTTACAATTATTTTTGGCACTTTGGAGAGTCTTTGAGATGTTAGTTCACTGTTTTCCAGGTGTTGGCCTTATGGAAATGAATTTAATTCTTTTTTTCAATCTCCCTACTTTTGGATTTGGCCAGCAGTGATGGTTGTTTGAGCCTCCAAAGCCAGGTGCTCCTGCATGCTTGTGTCCCAGTTATGTTAAGAGATCATTGGGTTTTAGTTTGATAGATTGGTATTTGCAATCACACTTTGCCAGTTATGAGTTGATAGATTTGGAGAGTTTGTGTTTTGCAGCTTTACTTTACACATTTATAAAAAGGGATTATAATCCCTATCAGGCAAGAATATCTGTATTTATATAAGAATCTTCTTTAGGGCAATGTATAGAACAAAACTAATAGTAGTAAATATTAATATTCATTTCACTTGCATTGTTTACCCATTCCAGACTTCTACAAAGTTTTCTCAATACTATGTTTTCTCTTTTCTCTCCTGTCCCTCCATTTCTCCTTCCCCTAATCTTTCCTTCCTAATTTTCTTTCTTTCTTCCATCTTAATTTCTTACCTCCCTCTTTGCATTCCCTTGTGTCTTCAAAATTGCTATATTTAATTAAAATTTTTTACATTATTAGGAATATGTTTTTTTAAAGATTTTGTTCATCCATTTGACAGAGATCACAAATAGGCAGAGAGGCAGGCACAGAGAAAGGAGGAAGTAGGCTCCTTCTGGAGAAGAGCCTGACATGGGGCTCGATCCCAGACCCCGGGACCATGACCCAAGCTGAAGGCAGAGACCTTAACCCACTGAGCCACTCAGGCGCCCCAGGAATATGTTTTTAAATAAGCAAAATAATATTTATGAATTTAAATAGAGATTATTCTTACTCTGCTTACATCACATGGTGTGAGAAAATTCATTAAGAGGTTAAGAATACTTGGAAGTTTATTTATTTAATACATATCCAGACACTTTACCTGGTATATTTAAATGAGGCATTACAAATATAGATGGTAATATTTTGATATTAATTTAAGTGGAATATTAAAATAAGGAGTAGGAGGAGTAGGAGGAGGAGCAGATGAAGAAGAAGAAGGAGGATGAGGAGAGCTGGTATTTTCAAATATTGTTTTTTTAAGAGGTGGAGAAAGATGGCAGCAGATTCAGAGGACCCTAGACCCCTCTTGTCCCACAAGCACAATTAGACAGCTATGAAATCATCCTAAATATACCAAAAATCAACCTGAAGAAAGACAGAACAAACTCCACAACTAAAAGGAGAAAGAAGACCACATCAAAGAATCTAGAATATGAAGTAATATGTTTAAATAGAGAAACAGACTGCAAGTTCTGCAGAGGTAAATGAAACTGGGTGGAGAGAAGGGAGAGAGAGAGAGAGAGAGAGAGAGTAAAAAACACAGGCAAACATACAAGGAGAACATTTCTCCAAAGCCATTCGTTGGAGAATGAGAGGGGTTGATTTTTCTGACTTACTGCAAACAACAAGGCTTAAAGCCTGAAGTTTTAAAAGTCAGTATGCTTGGCTGGGATAAAAGGCAGCCAAATGCTCAGAGGTAGACAGCTGGGAACAGCAACATTTTAAAAAAGATTGAGTGATTGATTGATTTGAAAAAGTGAGCATATACAAGCAGGGAGAGCAGCAAGGAGTGGGAGAAAAAGGCTCTCACTGAGCAGAGACCAGGACATGAGGCTCAATCCCAATACTCTGGGATCATGACCTGACTGGATGGCAGACGCTTAACTGACTGAACCACCCAGGCACCCCAGGGGAACAGCAATCTCAAAATCACTGAGACACATGGGGGAGAGATTCTTACTTCTCAGATTTCTTTCCTGAGAGGACTCTTTCACAGGTACAAAGGAGTTTTATGGTGCCACTCCCAGTCCCTCTGTCCCTTAGCATCAACATAGAATCACCTGAGGGAAACAACTCACTGAGGGACTGCCTTTTAGCTTGTCTCAGTACCACTCAGGCAGGGCACTTCCCCCAGAAGACCAGCACAAACCCCTGTTCTTTCCATATCTCCATAACAGAGAGTTATGTAGAGCTTCAAATCTAGTAGAAGTAGTATTGAGTCTCATTTCACAAGCAGACCAGAGCACACTTAGTTCAAACTCTCGACATTCTGGCCAAGGACCAAATATTTCCCATTCCAGGCAAGGAAAGCCTCTGTGTAGTGGACTTTCTGTAGGACAGAGCAGAAAAAAACACAACATCAGAATGTACCCAGTACACACTAGAGACACTCCATGAAGTGCCAGAACCTAGACGTATGGCACCTTTTTAATAATTATTATTTTCAGAATCAGGAAACATAACTGGAATTTCTAAGACAAAAGAAAGCAGAGACTTAAATGAAATGCCAACACAGAGGAATTTATCCCAAATTAAAGAACAAGGTAAGGCCACAGCCAGAGATCTAAGTAAAACAGATATAAATAACATGTCCGATGGGGAATTTAAGACAATAATAATGAGGATACACACTGGGCTTTAAAGAAGAATAGAAGACATCAAGGAGACCATTATCACAGGGATATAAAAGTTAAAAAAATCAGAAATGAAGAAATGGAAAGAGGCTTGATGCTATGAAGAGCATACTGGAAGAAGCAGAGGACCAAATTAGTGACCTAGAACACAAAATGATGGAAAGAAATAAACCTGAAAAAAGAATAAAAATGAAGAATTCTGCCTCATGAGAATAGACTTAGAAAACCTAGTGACTCTATCAAACAATATTTTTACTATAGGAGTCCCAGAAGAAGATGGAAGAGATGAGGGGGGCAGAAAATGTATTTGAGTAAATAATAGCTGAAAACTTTCTTAATCTATGGAAGGAAATGGACATTCAGATTCATGAAGCACAGAAAACTTGTCTCAAAAACAATAAAAGTAGACAGCTTCAAAAGCATATCACATATTTTGTGATAAAAGAAAACATCTTAAAAGCAGCAAGGCAAAAATAAGTCCACAACTTAAAAAGGGAGACACTAAAAGTAGCAGATTTTTCAACAGAAACTTGACAATTCAGAATAGAGTAGCGTGAAATATTCAACATATTTGATGGGGGAAACCTGCAGCCAGGAATACTCTAACCAGCAAAGCCATCATTCAAAATAGAAGGAAAGATAAATAGTTTCCCAGACAACAAAAACTAAAAAAATTCATGACCACTAAATAAGTTCCACAAGAAATATTAAAGGGGACTCAAAGACTAGACAGGGTCACAGGAATTTCCCAGAACAATAACAAAACAACTAATAAAATGGAAATAAACATAGAGGTATCAATCATTACTTTGAATATAAATGCACAATATACTCCAATAAAAAGATATTGGGTATCAGAATAGCTAGAGAAAGAATACCCATCTGTTACCTATAATAAACTCATTTTAGACCT
Organism: Mellivora capensis; assembly: GCA_004024625.1. NCBI lineage: Eukaryota > Metazoa > Chordata > Mammalia > Carnivora > Mustelidae > Mellivora > Mellivora capensis. The sequence goes on along the minus strand of PISX010009231.1, from coordinate 58,325 downwards.
AAGGCACTTGATAATTGAAAGTGAAGAGATGCATAAACATTTATCACACAAATTGATGTCAAAATAAAGCTGAATTAACATAGCTTTCATCTGACAAACAAGACTTTAAAACAAAGGCTGTAACAAGAAATGAAAAAGTGCACTGCATCATAATAAAAGGAACAATCTAACAAAATGATATAACACTTCTAAATATTTATGCACCCAACATGAGAGCATCCAAATTTATAAAAATAATATTAATAATGACAAAAACTGGGAAACTCACTGATAACAATACAATAATAGTACAGGGCTTTAACACCCTACCTACATCAATAGACAAATCATCTAAACAGAAAATCAATAAGGAAATAAGGGCTTTGAATGGCACACTGGAGCAGATGGATGTAACAGATTTGTTTAGAACATTTCATCCTAGATGAGCAGAATAAAGTCTTTTCAGATGCACCCTGGACATCACGTATGGATTACAAATCTGTCCTCAACCAATACAAAAAGAATGAAATCATACCGTCGTCCTTTTCTGAACACAGTATTATGAAACTTGAAGTCAACCTCAAGAAAAAATCTGGAAAAAACCACAAATACATGGAGGTTAAACAACATGTTACTCCACAATGAATGTGTCTATTCAGAAATCAAAAAAATTAAAAAAGAAATCATGGAAACAAATGAAAATGAAAACAAAACAAACAATGACAACAACAACATCAAAACAACAGTTTGATACTGATGGAATGCAGCAAAATTAGGCCTAAATTTGAAGTATATAGACATAAAAGCCTACCTAAGAAGCAAGAAAATTATCAAAGAAACAACCTAATTTACACCTAAAGGAGCTAGAAAAACAACAATTGAATCCTAAAGTCAGCAGAAAGAGGGAATAATAAAGATTAGAACAGAAATTAATAGCATAGAAACTAAAAACAAACAAAAAAACAAAAACAATAGAGAACAATTAAACCAGGAGCTGGTTCTTAGAAAACAAAATAAAAATCAAAAACAAAAAACTGATAATCCCCAGCCAGACTTATCAAAAAGGAAAGAGAAGGAACCCAAATAAATAAAATCACAAATAAGAGAGGAGAAATGACAATTGATAGCACAGAAATGTCATTATAAGAGATTATTTTGAGAAATTATATGCCAACAAATCAGAAATCTGGAAGAAATGGATAAATTCCTAGAAACATACAAGATTAAAACTGAAACAAGAAGAAATAGAAAACTGAACAGAAAGATAACCAGTACAGAAATTGAGTCAGGAATCAGAAAACCCCCAGGGTCAGATGACTTCATAGGTGAATTCCACAAAACATGTAAAGAAGAGTTAGTACCCATTCTTCTCAAATTTTTGAAAAAAGAAGGAAGGAAAACTTTCAAAATCATTTCATGAGGCCAACATTACCCTGATATGCAAACAAGGAAAAGCATATACTAACAAAGAGGACTACAGACCAATATCCCTGATGAACAAGGATGCACAATTTCATATTAAAATAGCAAGCCAAAATCACAATACATTAAAAATGTATTTTACCATGATTAAGTGAACTTGATTCCTTGGTTGTGAGGGTGGTTCAATATTTATAATTCAATCGACATGATACACCACATTAATAAAATAGAAGGTAAGAACCATATGATCTTCTCAATAGATGCAGAAAATTTTTTTGAAAAAGTACAATATCCATTAATGATAAAAATTCTCAACAAAGTATGTTGAGAGGGAACATGCCTCAACATAATAATCATCACCTATGAAATACCCACAGCTAATACATCCAAAATGAGGGAAAAATTAAACTGAGGGCCTTCCCTCTACAACTGTGAACAAGAGAGTGATGTGAACTCTCATCATTTTTATTTAACATAGTACTGAAACACTTAAGCACAGTTATCAGAAAAGAAAAAAAAAAGAAACAAAGGCATCCAAATCAGAAAAGAAGAAATAAAAGTTGCACTATTTGCATATGACAAGATACAATATAAAAAACCCAAAAGGCCACCAAAATTTAGCTAGAACTGATACAAAAGGTCAGTGAAGTTGCAGGATACAAAATCAACATACAGAAATCTATTGTATTTCTATATACAAATAAAGAAGGAGCAGAAAGAGAAATCAATAAATGAATTTACATTTTAAGTAAATGTAATATACAATTAACATTACCTTTACACCAAAAATCATAAGATACCTAGGAATAAATCTAAACAAAAAGGTGAAAGACCTATACACTGAAAACTATAAAACAATGATGAAAGAAAACTAAGATGATACAAAGTAATGGAAAGATATTTCATACTCATGGAATAGAAGAAAAAATATCATTATAATATATCTACTACTGAAAGCAATCTACACATTTAATGCCATCCCATTCAAAATACAGCTAGCATTTTCACAGAGCAAGAACAATCCTAAAATTTGTGTGGAACCACAAAAGACTCCAGATAGCCAAAGCAACCTTGAAAACAAAAACACAAACCTGGAAGCTCACAATTCCAGACTTTAAACTATCTTACAAAGCTGTATACATCAAGACAGTATGGTTATGGCACAAAAACAGATCAGTAAAAACCAAACCATGGCACAAAAACAGATCAACAAAACAGAACAGAAAAATGGATTAGAAAACCCAGTAATGTACACACAATTATATGTTCATCTAATCCTTGACAAAACAGGAAAAATAATATCCAATGGAAAAAAGACAGTCTTTTCAAAAAAAATTTTTTTGGAAAACTGAATAGCTAAATGCAAAATAATGGACCACTTTCTTACACCATCCAAAAAATAAAATACAAATGAACAGAAAACATAAATGTGAGACAAGAAATCATTAAAATGCTAGAGAACAACCCAGGCAGCAACCTCTTTGACATAGGCCCTAGCAACTTCTTACTAGATATATCTCTTGAGGCAACAGAAATAAAACCAAAAATAAACTATTGGGACTTCATCAAAATAGAAACTTCTGCACATTGAATGAAACAGTCAACAACACTAAAAGGCAGAAGGAGAATATATTTGCAAATGGCGTATCTTATAAAGGGTTAGCATCCAAAATATGTAAAGAACGGATCAAACTCAGCATCTCAAAACCAAATAATCTGGTTCAAAAATGGGTAGAAGACATGAATAGGAATTTTTCCAAAGAAGACATATGGTTGGCTAACAGATACATGAAAATATGCTCAACATCGTTCATCAACAGGAAAATACAAATCAAAACTAAGATGAGATGCCACCTTACACCAATCAGAATGGCTACAATGAACATCACAGGCAACAGCAGATGTTGGCGTGGATGTGGAGAAACAGGAAACTTCTTACAGTATTGGAGGGAAAGCAAACTCATGCAGCCAACTCCGGGAAACAGTATGGAAGTTCCTCAAATAGGTAAAAGTAATACTACCTTATAATCCAGCAATTGAGCTACTGGGTACTTAGCTCAAAATACAAAAGTACTAATCCAAAGGGATACTCTCACTCCAATGTTTAAAAGCAACATTATAATAGCTGCAATCTGGAAACAGCCCCAATGACCATAGACTGAGGAATGGATAAAGATGTGGTATATACACAATGAGGTATTACTCATAAAAAAAGAATGATATTTTGTGATATGCAATGATATGGGTGGAGCTAGAATATTATGTTAAGCAAAATGTGTCAGTCAGTGAAATACAAATACCATATGATATCATTCATATGTGGAATTTAAGAAACAAAACAAGAAAAGGGAAAAATAGGGAAGAATGGCAAACCAAGAAAAGAATTCTTAACCATAGAGAAAATGGCTATGAGGGAAGAAGTACATGGGTAGATGGGTTAAATAGGTGATGAGGGTTAAGGGGTGGCCTTGGAGTGATGAGCTTCTTGTATGAAAGTGTTGAATCACTATATTGTATACCTGAAACTACTATTACACTGCATGTTAACCAACTGGTATTTAAATTAAAACTTAATAAAAACAAATAATTGAGTTTTTTTTTTTGAGACTAGGACATAGAAATATATAGTTCATATAAAATGCAAAATAATATTAATAGAATGAGCTTCTAATAGGTTGATATCACAACAGTATTCAAAACTAAATAATGCATATTTGATTAGACAAATCATTTCACACTGCCTTTCATGAAATGATTGTTTCGTGTAGTATCTAGATAACAACCACATTCCTTATTAGTCTTTCATAATAAAGAGGTTATCGCTGTATCACTATCTAGAGGACATTGTCCATTTGTAAACAATATAAAGAACTGAAAAGGTAAATAAAAATAGAAATAAGGCTGACTTTATCCCTTCATTGATATTGTATTAATGTAATTTAAATGATTACTTTGTTAGGCTTATTTTTATGCAGTTAAGTTTGGAGGTTACTTTGTCCATGTAACAGAAGATCTTAAAAGAAGCAGAGAATTCCCTTATATTTTAGTCACTGACATATATCTAAATTTTAAATGGAATGTTGCAGTTTGAAATCATATGTGCAGAAATATGCATTTTTTAACCCACTGAGCCACCCAGGCGCCCCCCCCCTTTTAAGGATTTTATTTATTTATTTGACAGAGATCACAAGTAGAAAGAGAGGCAGGCAAAGAGAGAGAGGAGGAAGCAGGTTCCCTGCTGAGCAGAGAGCCCGATGCGGGGCTTGATCCCAGGATCATGACATGAGCCAAAGGCAGAGGCTTAGAAATATGCATTTTTTTAAAGACTGATTTATTTGAGAGAGAGAGTAGGGGGAGAGGGTCATTGGGAAAGGGACATCTAAGCAGTACAGAGTCTGCTGCTGGGTGCATAATACAGCTGCAAAACCAGGAGCTGAGCCAAAACTCAAGAGTAGGACGACCAACCCACTGCAACACCCAGGTGTCCCAGAAATATCAATTCTTATACCTACTTACTCTCCAGATAATTGATGGCCTGTTCACAAATCCTAGGAAACCAAGCAAATGTACTCATCATTCCCTGAACTGGGTCACAACTTGAATGTTTAAGCTGAATAGAAAGGCCTTTATTTTTCATATTTATTTTTTCCAACATACAAATACTTACTAATATGAGTAAGGATTTAAAGACAGACAAAATGAAAATAGTTATAGAAAGACCTTTGAAGATTTTATTTATTTATTTGACACAGAGAGAGAGATAACAAGTAGGCAGAGAGGCAGGCAGAGAGAGAGGGGGAAGCAATCTCCCCACTGTGCAGACAGCAAGATAAATGGCTTGGCCCCAGGACCCTAAGGTCATGTTCTGAGTTGAAGGCAAAGGCTTAACCCACTGAGTCACCCAGGCACCCCTAGAAAGACCTTTAAATAAAGAATATCTTCTGTGTACATTCGTTTTCATATGGCACCAGAAAATAAACACTAAACAAATTAATTTAAACCTGAGAGTGTGTAAACATGGGAATTTTATTCTTTTCCAATCATTTCATCCTTCTTAATCATTTCCCTTGGGATTTTCACTATAGAGATATGAGTCAGGTAATGGGTCTGCATAATTGGAGACAACTGTGAAATGTTTTTAAGTCCTTAAAGAGTCTTATGTTCCTAAGGGGAAGAATACAAATGCAAGAAGTTTAATATGATTTGGTTAAAACATGAGACAATCGAATATATTTACAAATATCAAGAATGTTATTTGCAAATGTTTTTAGATACCAACTGGAGCTTTTTTTGAGAAATGAAGTTGGAATAAATAACCTTAAGTAAAGTTCAAATAGTGCTTTGTTTTATAGTACAATTAGATTAATGGAAACTCTGTAAAAATGTTACCAAAAAATCATTTAGTTGGATCATTTCAAGGACACTGATTAAAAGTCAGCGAAGGTAATTTTAAATACTGTGCCAACTATGATTCACCCATAATATTAGGGTGTTTAATTAAAATGTAGTAAATAATAATTGAAGGGATAATTTAAAATCTATCCACTTTTCCTTGTTTATGATCAGTAAGACAAATAATTATCCCAGATATTCCATAATTTGTTTACTCAAAGTGAATAAATATCGGATAAAGAAAATTATAGAGATGTATTTAAACTTATTAGAATAAAAACAGGTAATAGATATTTGGAGAGGTTTTCAAAAGCAATAAGCCTATTATTCATAGGACACAACTATGATATCTGCTTGATCTACAGTCATACCCTATAAAATAAATCAACACTTTAAGTATCCTTACATAGAATTATATTGAATACAAATGTGTTGAAATGGTTGTATATAATTACCACCACAAGCATCTCAGCATATAATCTCACTATTATAAACTCAATTGAAATTTCCTTCTTTTATAAATAATTTAAAACAAATCAGATTTATGTAATGATTAGAGTCTAATTTCAGATGTACAAGACATAGCATATATGCAGTGGATTAATAATATAATTAATTAAATTTCTTTTTTCTCTCTCTGCTTTTATTAGCTTCAGTTTAATTGTACACATGGATCTGATGGCTGGGAAAATAGGAAAACAGCATCATCGGGATTCATATATACAATACACATGTGTCTACAATATGCTACTCATATAGCTGTCAGAATAGTAAGGAAAATCCTTTATCAAAAGCCTCCCTCAATTAGCTCCTGACAAAGTTGACATTTTGTAGCATCCATGTTCCTGAAATAATCATGAAGAATGGGCCTGCTATTATTCATCTAATGGTTGGTACACATCCCTAGGACTGACTTTGAAGCCTATATTAGTTACTTTATAACTTTCAACTATCAATAGTTCTCAATGTGGGACACCAATTTTTTATTTATATGACTTTTTGACTGTGAATCAAATGCAACTCAGGTCCATGTCTTTATTCCTGTTTTCTGTGTTGAATCCTCACTGGTCCCTATTATGCCATAACTATTACAGCACCAAAATAAGAGCAATGGTGAGGCTATGTAACAGGTCTTAAATCTCTTTGGATCTCAAATGTTTCACTTTTATTCATATTTTATTTGTCAGAACAAGTTACACAGTGAAACTTACATTAAATTAAGAGGGAATATTCCATTGTTCTGGATACACTAAGGTCAAGTCCCTACCCTTGTTTCTAGAGGTAGTGCTTGTATAGCTTTAATGGTATAATTTGATATGCTTAGCTTTCCATTTGACTTATTATGTTCCCATCACTTCAAGATTTTCCTTTGAAACCCATTATAATGCACAAAGGGCAACTACAAAATCTCAGTGATATTAAAAAAATAAGCATTTATTTCACACAACCTTACAGATTTGATGGCTGGTTTTTGAGTTCAGAATGGTTCCATGTGTCTTTTAATCCTCCCAAATCAGCTCAATGGACAACAGCTCCTCATGGCATACTTGTAGTGGAACTTCAAGTTTTCAAGGGAAAGCTTCTTATAAAATTAGCAAAGACTCCAACTTTTATCCACATTTTTTATTAACAAATAATGTATTATTTATTTCAGGGATAGAAGCCTGTGATTCGTCAGTCTTATATGATTCACAGAACTCACCATAGTACATATCCTTTTCAATGTTCATCATCCAGCCACCGCATTCCACCCACCCCCTTTCCTTCCAGAAACCCTCAGCTTGTTTTCTGAGATTAAGAGTCTGTTATGGTTTGTCTCCCTTTCTGGTTTCATCTTGTTTCATTTTTCTCACCTTTCCACTATGATCCTCTGTCTTGATTCTCAAATTCATCATATCAGTGATATTATATAACTTTCTCTGATTAACTTATTTGATTACCATAATACCCTCTAGTTCATCCACATCATTGTAAAAGGAAAAAAAATTCATTTTTGTTGTCCACATAGTATTCCATTGTATATATATATATAGCATATATTCTTTATCCATTCCTCTGTAGCTGGACAGATAGGCTCCTTCCATAGTTTGGCTATTGTGGACATCGCTGCTATAAACATTCAGGTTCACATGCCCCTTCAGATCACTACATTTGTATCCTTATGGTAAATATCCAGTAGTGCAGTTGGTGGGTCATAGGGTGGCTCTGTCTCCGCCCGTTTTTTCACTCAGATGTCTTTTACCCCTTGTCTATGGAGAATTTATTTTAACTTTACTTAATTTTTTTCAGTATTCCAAGATTCATTGTTTATGCACCACACCAGTGCTCCACGCAATACGTGCCTTCCTTAATACCCACCACCAGGCTCACCTAATACCACAATTCCTCCCTCCAAAACTGTAACTTTGTTTCTCAGAGTCCACAGTCTCTCATGCTTTATCTCCACCTTCAATTTCCCCAACTCACCTCTCTTCTCCATCTCCCCATGCCCTCCATGTTATTTCTTCTGCTCCCCAAGTAAGTGAAACAATATGACAATTGACTCTCTCTGTTTGACTTATTTCACTCAGCATAATCTCCTCCAGTCCCATTCATGTTGATATCAAAGTTGGGTATTAATGCATAATATTCCATTGTACATATGAACCATATCTTCTTTGTCCATTCATCTGTTGAAAGTCATCTTGGCTCTTTCCACAGTTCAGCAAATGTGACCATTGATTCTATGAGGTATGTAAGGAGCTTCTTTTACTACATCTGAATCTTTTCGGTAAATACCCAGTAGTGTAATTGCAGTCAAGGTGTAGTTCTATTTTTAATTCCTTAAGGGATCTCAACACTGTTTTCCAAAGTGGCTGCACCAACTTTCATTCCCAGCAACAGTGTAAGAGGGTTCCCATTTCTCCACATCGTCTCCAACACTTGTTGTTTACTGTCTTGTTAATTTTGGTCAATCTAACTGATGTAAGGTGGTATCTGAATGTGGTTCTGATTTCAATCTCCCTAATGGCTAATGATGATGAACATTTTTTCATGTGTCTGTTAGCCATTTGTATGTCTTTTCTGGAGAAGTATCTGTTCATGTCTTCTGCCCATTTTTTGGCATGATTATCTGTTTTTTGAGTGTTGAGTTTGAGGAGTTCTTTATAGAACCTGGATATCAGCCCTTTGTCTCTACTGTCATTTGCGAATATCTTATCCCATTCCTTGGATTGCCTCTTTGTTTTGTTGACTGTTTCCTTTGAAGGTCAAAAGCTTTAGATCTTGATGAAGTCCCAAAAGTTCATTTTTGCTTCTGTTTCCTTTACATTTAGAAACTTGTATTGAGAGAAGTTGTTGTGGCCGATGTCGAAGAGGTTACTGCCTATGTTCTCCACTGGGATTTTGACAGATTCTTGCCTACATTGAGGTATTTTTGTTTTGTTTTGTTTTTATCCATTTCGAGTTTATCTTTGTGTGTGGTGTAAGAGAATTGTCCTGTTTCCTTCTATATATAGCTGCCCAATTTCTCCAGCACCATTTATTGAAGACACTGTCTTTTTTCCACTCGATATTTTTGCTGCCTAGTCAAAGATTAGTTGATCATAGATTTGTGGGTCCACATCCAGACTCTCTACTCTGTTCCACTGGTCTATCCTTCTGTTTTTGTGCCAGTACTATGCTGTCTTGGTGATCATAGTTTTATAATAAAGCTTGAAATCAGACAACATGATGCGCCAGCTTTGTTTTTCTTTTTCAAAATTTCCTTAGCAATTAGGGGTCATTTGCAGGTCCATACAAATTTTAGGATTGTTTGTTTCAGCACTATGGAAAATACTGGTGGAAATTTGAGTGGGATGGCATTGAAAGTATAGATTGCTCTGGGCAGTATAGCCATTTTAACAACATTTATTCTTCCAATCGACGATGATGGAATGCTTTTCCATCTTTTTGTTTCTTCTTCAATTTCTTTCATAAGTGTTCTGTAGTTCCTTGGGTACAGATCCTTTACCTCTTTGGTTAGGTTTATTCCCATATATGTTATGATTCATGGTGCTATAGTAAGTGGAATCAATTCTTTAATTTCCCTTTCTGTATTTTGATTATTAGTGTAAAAGAAAGAAACTGATTTCTGTGCATTGATTTTTTATCCTGCCACATTATGCAATTGCTGTATGAGTTCTAGTAGTTTGGAAATGGAGTCTTTTGGGTTTTCTGTATAATGTATCCTGTCATCTGCAAAGAGAGAGTTTGACTTCTTCTTTGTCAATCTGAATGCATTTTATTTTCTTTTAGTTGTCTGATTGCTGTTGCTAATACTTCTAGTACTATGGTGAACAACAGAGGCAGGAGTGATCATTCTTGTGTTTTTGACCTCAAACGTAAGGATGTTAGCTTTTCCCCTTTTTTCCCCGTGGATTTTTAATAGATAGATTTTATGAAGTTGAGGAATGTTCCCTTTAATCCTATACTTTGAAGAATTTTTTTTCCAGGAAAGGATGTTGTATTTTGTCAAATGCTTTTTCTGCTTCAATTTAGAGGACCGTGTGGTTCTTTGATTTTCTCTTATTGATTTGTTTGATCACATTGATTAATTTGGGAATGTTGAACCACCCTTGCATCCCAGGGATAAATCCCACCTTGTCATAGTAGGTAATATTTTTAATGCACAGTTGGATGCTATTAGCTAGGATCTTGTTGAGAATCTTGACATATATATTGATCATGGATATTGGTCTAAAACTCTCCTTTTTGATGGTATCTTGCCTTATTTGGGGATCAGGGTAATGCTGACTTCATAGAAAGAGTCAAGAAGTTTCCTTCTATTTCTATTTTTGGAAAAAGCTTCAGGAGAATAGATATTTTTTCTTCCTTGAATGTTTGGTTGAATTCCGTAAGGAATCCATCAGGTCCTGGGCTCTTGCTTTGTGGGAGATTTTAGGTCACTGTTTTAATCTCCTTACTAGATAGATATGGGTCAATTCAGGTTGTCAATTTCTTCCTGTTTTAGTCTTGGAAGGTTATAGGTTTCCAAGAATGCATTCATTTCTTCTAGGTTGCTAGACTTATTGGCATATAGCTGTAGATAATAATATCTGGTGATTGTATCTATTTCCTTGGTGTTAGTCATGACCTCTCCCATTTCATTCATAATTTTATTAATCTGAGTTTTCTGTCTTTTCTTTTGGATTGGCTTGGCCAATGATTTATTGAACTTATTAACTTTTTTAAAGAACCAGCTTCTAGTTTCCGTGATGTTTTCTACTGTATCTCTAGTCTCTAACTCATTGATCTCTGTTCAAATCTTGATTATTTCCCCTCTTGTACATGATGTTGGCCTAATTTGTTGTTGATTTTCAGTTCCTTAAGGCATAACAGAGCTTATGTGTTTGGGATTTTTCAGTTTTTTTGAGCGAGGCTTGGATGGCTATGTATTTCCCTCTTAGAACCACCTTTGATGTATCCTATAGGTTTTGGGCCAATGTGTCTTCATTCTCATTGGTTTCCATGAATTAAGTTCTGTTTTGATTTCCTGGTTGATCCAAACATTCTTGAACAGGATGGTCTTTAGTTTCCAAGTGTTTGAATTCCTTCCAATTTTTTTCTTATGCTTCAGTTCCAGTTTCAAAGAATTGTAGTCTGAGGATATGCAGGGAATAATCTCAACCTTCTGTTATCCGTTGATCCCTGATTTGTGATCCAGCATGTGGTTGACCCTAGAGAAATATCTATGTGCATTTGAGAAGAATGAGTAGTCTGCTGTTTTAGGGTGAAATTTTCTGTATATAATTTTGTGGTCCATCTGGTCAAATGTGTCATTCAAAGCCTCTGTTTCGTTTTTTATTTTTTAATTGTATGATCTGTCTTTTACTGAGAATGGCATGTTAAGATCCCCTGGAATTAATGTGTTCATATCAACATGTCTTTATTTTAATTAACAGTTGTCTTATATAGTTGGCTGCTCTCATAGTGGGATCATAAATATTTATGAATAATTGATCTTTTTGGTGGATGGACCCTTTAACAATGATGTAGTGTCTTTCTGTGTCTCTGACTACAGTCTTCAGGTTAAAGTCTAATTCTGATATGAGAATCACTACCCCAGCTTTATTTTGAGGCCTGCTGGCATGAATGATGCTTCTCCAACCCTTCATGTCAGTCTGGATGTATCTTTACATTCTAAATGTGTCTCTTGTAGACAATATATGGAAGGATCCTGTCATTTTATCCAGTCGTCTGCAACCCTGTTCTGTTTTATGGGAGCATTTAGGCTATTCACATTGAGAGTAATTATTGAAAGATAAGTGTTTATTGACCTCATGTTGACTGTAAAGCTCTTGTTTCTATAGATCGTAAAATTCTGTTCTATGTCACTTGGGTTCTTTCTTCTTTTATAGAACCTCCCCTTAATATTTCTTGTAGTGTCGGCTTGGTGATCATATACTCTTTTAAACCTTGTCGGTCTTGGAAGATCTTTATTTATCTATCTATTCTGAATTTCAGCCTTGCTGGATAAAGTATTATTGGCTGCATGTTCTTCTTATATATTGCCTTGAATATGTCTTTCCAGCCCTTTCTGGCTTGCCAGGTTTCTGTGGACAGTTCTGACGTGACTCTGATGGGCCTTCCTCTGTATGTAAGGAATCTCTTTCCCCTAGCTGCCCTTAGGACCTCATGTCTACAAATATGATTCATGAATTTCACAATCAAATGTCTGGTGTTTTTTCTAGATTCGTTGATCTTGGGAGGTGACCTTTCTGCCTCGAGGACATGAACACTTGTTCCATTCCCCTGATTGGGAAAATTTTCATCCAGAACTTGTTCAAGTATATATTCTAGTCTTCTTTCTCCACCCCCTCAGGAATCCCAATAATTTTGACGTTGGAACTTTTCATGACGTCATTTTTTCCCACCTAATTCTGTTTTCATGGCTTCTAAGGTGTTTGTTCCAGGCCTTCTCCTGATCCTTCTTCTCTATCAATTTGTCCTCCCAATCACTAATTCTATTTTCTGACTTGATTATGCTAGCTGCTAGACTATTTAGATTATACTAGATCTCTTTTTTTAATTTTTTAATAAACATATAATGTATTTATATCCCCAGGGGTACAGGTCTGTGAATCGCCAGGTTTACACACTAGATCTCTTTGATGGCCTTTTTAAATTGTGCTAGATTGGCTCTCCCTCCTGCCTTGAGATTCTTTGTTGTCACTAATTGTTTTCTCCAACCTAGCCATTGCCTGGATAATTGTTACCCTGAATTCCCTTTCTGACATACTGTTTATGTCTATGTCCAATAGTTCTGTGGGAGAGGGCACTATCTCTGAATTTTTCCTCTCTTGGGTGTTCCTCTTCCTAGTCATTTTGGTGAGAGGTGGTTGAGGTGATGTATAGTTGAATATATCAACCACGATCGTGGCCAGCTGCACCCTGGAAAGTTTTGGGGCAATCAGAAGTCACCACAGAAAAGAAAGAAAAGAGAAAGAACAAGAGAGAGATTGCAAGAGACAGAGAGAGAGAGAGGAGAAAACCCAGCTAAAATGAGCCCCAAAAGTAAGATTAATGAGGTATATAAACAAGAAACAAACAAACAAAAAGACCAACAAAAGTAAATGACTAGAATAAAAAAGAAGCCAGCCAAAATGAACCCTAAGAATTAGATTTATATAATACCTGAACAAAATCAAATACCCAGAAACACTGACAGAAAATTAAGATGGGAGGGTGGTTACAAATCCTCGATGTGGGAGAGAAAGCTTATTTCAGTTCTTCCTGAATGACTCTTGATGTGTTTGTTAAGGGACTCAACTTTCCAAAGGTAAAGGGAAATTAAAACCGGTTTATATATAGGGGTAGTATTGAATAGGGAAAAAAGGTTTACATTAAAGCTTATATCTATATGTATATTAAAAATGAAATAAAGTAAAGGAAAGAAAAAGGTATATGTATGAAAGGTATATGTACAGGTATATGTACGAAAAAAGTTCAAGTTAAAAATTTATTATTGAATATGTTGTATTAAAACTTTTGTTGCAACAATAAGTAGGTTAAAAAATTAAAAGAACAATTGTGAAATTGAATTTAAAAAAAAGAAAGTTGTAGCTATGAAATATACAGGTTGTAGGGTAATACCATGAGCTTAATATTTTGTTTTCCACTGATGCTGGAGTTTTGCAGTTTGATGAGGACCCTGTGGTGGTTGTCCTCTTGTTCTTTTGGCTTGCCTTTTGGAGTAGGGGCCTGTTGAGTTGTTCTCCCTTCAGTCTTGCTTAGGTTGAGTTGCCCTGCAGGTTATCAAGGCACTGGGCTCTGTGTAAACTGGTTTTTCAGGTTTTTGTTCTCTGTAGATTTTTGTCCTTTGGAGGCTTTTTGTGGCTTTTTAGAGGGTCAGAGCAAAGAAAGTATCTGTCTGCACCCAGAACTTCACCTGAGAGGGAAGTCTCAGACTTTTCCCCTCTGGGTAGTCCAGAACACACAGACTCCACCTCTGCAAACTCTGTTAAACAGTGCAACTTCCCACAGGCTGTGTGCACTGCCAGCCACCCTCCCAGTGGTCAGCTGAGCCCCGCACTTGTCTCTGCACCTCCCGTGGCACTAAAACTGGGAGTGATTTTGGCCCAGGGAGCCAGCTTCTGGTGGCTGCCCTGCCGGGATTGCTGTGTTGGGTCCAGGTCCACGCCAAAGTGCTCAGGCCCAGTGGTTGTGCAGGCTGCCTCCAAGGGATCCCGAGCAGAGATCATGCCAGGTTGACTCAGGCATGGGCTGTTCAATCTCAGACACTGCATTCTGTCAAGGAAGCCTGCAATCTTAGAGACTGCTGGCTGGCGCCCACACCAGGCTCTCTCAGGCATGGGTGGGAATGTGTCGAGCTGAGTGGTGGTGCAAGCAGTGGAAAGCCATGGGCTCAGGGACCAGGGACTGGAGGCTCTGCTGGACTCTCCCTGGCAAGGGTGGTCACCAGCAGAGATCATCCTGGGTGTGTGGGCTTCGGCCTGTGCCCGTGACTTACTTACTGATTTACACCAGTGGACCCTTAAGATCTTTAGCTCTTTTTGAGTGCTGTTATCCAGACTCCAAGTCAATGATGGCCCACATTCAAAGGGCACTTTCATACTGGGTTGTTACTTTCCAAGTGGTTACTTCTGGTTGCTCCCTCCCCCTTCTGTTTATCTGTCAATATAAGTCAGAACATTCCCAATCCACTTTACCTCTCCATTGATGTCTTATGTAGGGAACCAGAAGTGTATAATCTTAGATCTCAGGCTGACCACATGGGAGTTCAGAGTGTTCTGGTAGATATTTAGCTCACTTTAGGGGACCAGTTGAAACAGGGTCTCCTACTTCTCCACCATCTTTCCCCTCCTCCCAGTGGCTCCATTTGCAACGTTTTGAAGAACCTCCATACAGTTTTCCAGGAGTGGCTGCACCAGCTTGTATTCCCACCAACAATGTAGGAGGGTTCCCCATTCTCTGCATCTTTGCCAACACCCGTCATTTACTGACTGGTTAATTTTAGCAATTCTGACTGTTGGGAGGTGGTATCTCATGGTGGTACTGATTTGTATTTCCCTGATGCTGAGTGACGTCAAGCACTTTTTCATGTATCTGTTGGCCATCTGGATGTCTTCTTTGAAGAAATGTCTGTTCATGTCTTCTGCCCATTTCTTTATTGGATTATTTGTTCTTTGAATATTGAGGTTGATAAGTTCTTTATAAATTTTGGATATTAGCCCTTTATCATATATGTGACTTACAAATATCTTCTCCCATTCTGTCATTGTTCTTTTGGTTTTGTTGACTGTTTCCTTTGCTATACAAAAGCTTTTTATCTTGTTGATATCCCAAAAGTTCATTTTGCCCTTGCTTCCTTTGCCTTTGGCTTTGTTTCTAGGAAGAAGTTGCTGCAGCTGAGGTAGAGAGGTTGTTATATGTGATCTCCTCAAGGATTTTGTGTATTCCTGTCTCATATTGAGGTCTATCACCCATTTTGAGTCTATTTTTGTGTGTGGTGTAAGGAATTCGTTTCCTTCTTCTGCATGTGACTGTCCAATTTCCTAACACCATTTTTTTTAAAAGACTGTCTTTTTTTCATTGAACATTGAATATTTTTCCTCTTTGTCAAAGATTAGTTGACCATAGAGTTGAGTGTCCATTCCTGGGCTCTCTATTCTGTTCCATTGATCTATGTGTCATTTTTTGTGCCAGTACCATACTGTCTTGATGGTTACAGGTTTGTAATAGAGCTTGAAGTATGGAATTGTGATGCCATCAACTTTGGTTTTCTTTTTCAACATTCCTCTTGCTATTCAGGGTCTTTTCTCCTTCCATATAAATTTTAAGATTATTTAATCCATTTCTTGGAAAAAAGTTAATGGTATTCTGATAGGGATTGCATTAAACTGCAGATTTCTCTAAATAGTATAAACACTTTCACAATATTTGTTCTTCCAATCTGTGAGCATGGAACATTTTTTTCCATTTCTTTGTGTCTCCCTCAATTTCTTTCATGAATACTCTATAGTTTTCTGAGTGCAAATACTTTGCCTCTTTGGTTATATTTATTCCTATGAATCTTATGGTTTGGGGTATAATTGTAAATGGGTTAAACTCTTTAATTTCTATTTCTTCTGTCTTATTGGTGTATAGAAATGCAACTGACATCTATGCATTGACTTTTTTTTTAATTTCTTTTCAGCGTAACAGAATTCATAGTTTTTGCACCACACCCAGTGCTCCATGCAATGAGTGCATTGACTTTATATCATGATACTTCATTGAATTTCTGTATGAGGTCTAGCAGTTTTGGAGTGGAGCCCTTCCACATAAGATATCATATCATCTACAAAGAATGAGAGTTTGACTTCTTCTTTGTTAATGAAGATGGCTTTTATTTCTTTTTGTGATCTGATTGTTGAGGTTAGGACTTCTAGTACTATGTTGAATGTCAATGGTGATAGTGAACAACCCTTCTATGGTTCTGACCTTAGGGGAAAAACTCTCAGTTTTTCCAAATTGAGAATGATATTTACTGTGGGTTTTTCATGCATGGCCTTGAATATATTGAGGTATGTACACCCTATCCCTACTATTTGAAGAGTTTTTATCAAGAAAGGATGCTGTTTATTGTGAAATGCTCTTTCAGCATCTATTGAAAGTTTCATATGGTTCTTAATCTTTCTTTTATTAATGTATTGTATCACGTTTATTGATTTGCTGATGTTGAACCAACCTTGCAGCCCAGAAATAAATCCCACTTGGTCATGGTAAATAATACTTTTAGTGTACTGTTGGATACTATTGGTTAGTATTTTGGTGACGATTTTTACGTCCAAGTTCATCAGGGATATTGGTCTGTAATTCTCCTGTTAGATGGGGTCTTTGTCTGGTTTTAGGATCAAAGTATTGCTGGCCTCATGAAATGAATTCAAAAGTTTTCCTTCCATTTCTGTTTTTTGGATTAGTTTCAGGAGAATAAGCATTATTCTTTCAATGTTTGGTAGAATTCCCCTCTAAAGCTGTCTGGCCCTGGGCTCTTGTTTGTTGGGATATTTTTGATGACTGTTTCAGTCTCCTTACTGGTTATGGGTCTGTTAAGGTTTTCTATTTCTTCCTGGTTCAAGTTTGGTAGTTTATAAGTCACTAAGAATGTACCCATTTCTTCCAGATTGTTAAGTTTGCTGACGTATAGTTACTCATAATATGGCCTTCTAATTATTTGCATTTCTTTGGTATTTGATGTGATCTCTCCTCTTTCATTCATTATTTTATTAATTTGGGTCCTTTCTCTTTGCTTTTTGATAAGTCTGTCTGGTGTTTATCAATCTTAATAATTCTTCCAAAAAACAAACTCCTAATTTCCTTGATCTGTTCTTTTGGTTTCTATTTCATTGATTTCTGCTCTGATCTTCATTATTTCTCTTCTCCCACTGGGTTTAGGCTATATTTGTTTTTTCTTTCTCCAGGTCCTTTAGGTGCAGGTTTAGATCGTGTATTTGAAAACTTTCCTTTTTCTTGAGAAAGTCTTGTATTGACATACACTTTCCTCTCAGGATGGCCTTTGCTGTGTACCAAAGATTTGGGACAGTTGTGTTTTCATTTTCATTTGTTTCAATGGATTTTCCTTCTTTCTTCATTAATTTCTTGGTTGACACATTCATTCTTTAGTAGAATGCTCTTTAGCTTCTATGTATTTGAGTTCTTTCCAACTTTCCTCTTGTGCTTGAGTTCTAGTTTCAAACCATTTTGGTCTGAAAAATTGCAGGGAATAATCCCAATATTTTGGTACGAGTTGAAACCTGATTTATGACCTAGGGTTTGATCTCTTCTGGGGAATGTTCCATGTGCACTAGAGAAGACTGTGCATTCTGTTGTTTTGGGATGGAATATTCTGAATATGTCTGTGGAGTCCATCTTGTCCAATGTGTCATTTAAACCCTTTGTTTCCTTGTTGATCTTTTGCTTAGATGATCTGTCCATTTCAGTGAGGGGCATGTTCAAGTCCCCTACACTTATTGTTTTATTCTTCATGTGTTTCTTTGGTTTTGTTATTAATTGATTTATATAGTTGCCTGATCCCATGTTAAGGCATAGATATGTAAAATTGTTAGATCTTTTTGTTAGACAGACCCTTTAAGTATGATATAAGTATGCACATTTTATTAGCTAAGTCACATGGCTATTGGTTGTGTTGAGGAATCAGGAAAACATACGTATCCCATATATTTGGAAGAGTTGTGTGTTTGGAAGTGAGTTAATATTTCTTAACTAATAATTTAATCTATGCAGATTCTGTTCAGTTTTTCAATAAATATTATATGGGATCAACTATTTGTCAGATATAGAGGTCAGCTTTTTTTTAATGTATATTCATTTGAGTATAGAGAGGCAGAAACAGACACAAACACAGATAATGCCACTCTATGAGAGGAAAATGTAAAGCAATATACAAAAACGAAACAAAACAAACAAACAAAAACCCTAATAAACCAAAAGTACAACATGTGGAAAACGTTGGTGTGTTTAAATTGGAGGAACAGGGACAAATTATCTTTTATAGAGACCGTTCAGTAGAAAACTAAGGAAATTAAGAGTGAATATGCATATGCCTGATAATAAAGTGTTCAAATGAATTGAACTACTTTCCTAAAGTAGGAATCTTGTAAGAATGTCCAAAAAATGAAAATTAAGAAAATATTATGGAATATAATAAAAGGTAAATTTATTCTAGAATTTGCATGGGTAAGTAAAAGACCCAGAATAACCAACAATATATTAAAGGGAAGAACAAAATTGGACTGATACAACAGAATAGCAAGAATTGTTATAAAGCTGAAGTAATCAAGGCAGTGTGAAGTTGGAAAAATAATAGACATGTAGATCATCAGAAAAGAATAGAACCCAGAGATAGACACACATTAATATAATAACTTGATCTTTGACAGATAAGCAAAAGCAAAACAAATGGAGAAATATAGTCTTTTCAACAAAGCTGCTGGAAGAACTGCATGTACATAATAATGAATTTTTCATTTCTCCACAATGAAGTAGGTGAATTTCATTAGAATTGAAAACATTTGCTATGTGAAAGACTATGTCTAGAGAGTAGGGATGTAAGAAGCGTATTGTGAGAACTTATTAGCGAAACAACATCTGTTATCCAAAATATTCAAATAATTGTTTTTTTTAAGATTTTATTTATTTATTTGACAGAGAGAGATCACAAGTAGGCAGGAAGGCAGGCAGAAAGAAAGAGTAAGGGAAGCAGACTCCCTGCTGATCAGAGAATCTGAAGTGAGGCTTGATCCCAGGACCCTGGGATCTGACCTGAGCTAAAGGCAGGGACTTTAACACACTGAAACACCCAGGCTTCCCTATTCAAAAAATTCTTAAAGTCAACAATAAGGAAACACCTTGATTAAAAACAAAATGGACCAAATACCATAACAGACACTACACCCCCCAAAATTAAATAAATAAATAAATAAATAAATAAATAAATAAAGATGGAAAATAAGCATATGATAAGATGCTTCACATATTATATTACATGAAAATGCATTAACATACAATGTACATCTATCAGAATATCCAAAATCCAGAGCACTAACAACACCAAATGTGGACCTGGATGTGAAGCAACAGTGACTCTCATTCACTGCTGGTAGGAAAGCAAATTTTTACAGCCATTCTCAAAGACAGCTTGTCAGTTTCACATAAAACTCAACAAACTCTCACCACAAAACTGAGCAATTATCCAAAATAATTGAAAATTCATTGTTCACACAAAAACCTCATGTAGATATTAGTCATAATTGATAAAACTTAGTAGTAACCCTCAAGTCCTCTTGGTAAGTGAATTGCTAAGTAAGCCAAGATACATCCAGAAAATGAAATATTGTTCTACACTAAAAGTAAATAGCAATTATCAAGATATAAAAAGACATGGAAGAAATTTAAATGCATGTTAAGAAATTAAAGAACCCGGGGGGGAGACAAGATGACGGGGAAGTAGGAGGAGGCACCTTTCCAAGCTGTACCCTAAAGTGAGCTGATTACCTACCAAAGAACTCCGACCCATGAAATCAGCCTGATAACAGAATTATACACTTCTGGATCTCTATGGGGGCAGAAGACACCAGTGGGCAGGTAAAGCGGAGTGGGAATATTGGACTAATATCAGAAGATAAACAAAAGGGGGAGGGAGCCACCAGAGGTGACCCACTGGAAAGTAATAACCCAATACGAGAGTGCCTTGCATCTGGGAACCAGCATTAACTTGGACTCTGGTTGAAAGCACTCAAAAAGAGCAAAGGATAATGGGGGAAAATTGTAGGAATCAGGGCGGTTAGGGACAGGGGCTTAAGTCCCCAGACCCAGGGCAGCCACCCCTGGTGCTGAGCCAGAGAGAGTGTGGTGGAGAAACCAGGTCTTGGTCCCTGAGCCGCCAGTGAGCCTGAGAGCACCTGGAGTCACATGACGGGCTGGGAGCCTTGCCAGCAGGCAGAAACACAGCCTTTTTGCACTCTTCCACGTGAGTGCCGTGCCTTGCTATCAGAGACTGAGACGCGCATGATCCAAAACCTCCCCTGGGAGAGGTGAAGGCAGGCACCAGCCCAGTGCTCTCCAACCTGGAAAGACCAATCACACCCAGCCAGGGCCAGTGGGAAAATCTCAGTGTGCAATCCCTGCTTGAAACATCTCTGGCAGTCCAGAGCTGCCGAGACAACCACCGCTGTCATGGTTTTGGGTACAAGCAGGAGTTCCTGTGTCCCCAGGGACCACGACTCAGAACATGCTCTGCCAGTGGCCAAGGGGGAACTTGTGTGCTCTGCAGCACCCAGAGGGGAACAGATGGAGGCTTCTCTCTGAGAGGGAGGTCTGGGTGCAGTTTCCTTTCCTATAAACCTCAAAAAACATCAAAAGCTATCAAGGCAAGAGAAAAAAAAATAAGCAAAAATGAACAAACAAACATAAAATCTTCCAGAGAAAAAAGCCTGAAAAACCGGTTTCCTCAGAGCCCAACCCCTTGAGGGGGAAGAGAGGAACATTGCCTGATAATCCACGTGGCAGGCCCCTCCCCCAGAAAACCAACCAGAAGAAAAAAAGAAAAAAAAAAAAAGACGACAAGAGAACAACCACAACTACTTCATAGATACAACTTTTATTTTTAATTTGTTCCCACTATCCTGGTTCATATTTTTTATATAGATTTTTTAACCTATTTACAATCACAGTGAGATGTCCAGTAGATCAAATTCCATAATAACCTTTTAACCTGAACTTTTTGATACATATACCCATGTTTTTCTTTGCTTTTCTATTTTTTTAACGATTTAATTTATTTATTTGACAGACAGAAATCACAAGTAGGCAGAGAGGCAGGCAGAGGGAGAGGGGGAGGCAGGCTCCCTACTGAGCAGAGAGCCTGATGCAGGGCTCCATCTGAGGACCATGGAATCATGACCTGAACTGAAGGCAGAGGCTTTAAACCACTGGGCCAAGCAGGTGGCCCAAAAACATACTATTTTAAAAATCACATTACATTTAGCTCTTAGATATCCGGTTTTTGAATATTCATCTATACACACATTGTCTGAACTTTATAATTCTGGTATATCAGATGCCTTAATTTATGGAGCACTGGAATTCCTTAAGTTGTTATTTAATATTTTTGGATAGGTGGATGCTAAATATTACAGTCCAGCAAAAAGAAGCACATTTATTACTAAATACATTTTCTTCTAAGGCAGCTATTAGTACTGAAGGGAACAACGAGGATTTCTTTCTTTCTTTTTTTTTTTTTAATTTCTTTTCAGCATAACAGAATTCATAGTTTTTGCACCATACCCAGTGCTCCATGCAATGCATGCCCGCCATAATGCCTACCACCTGGCTCCCCCAACTCCCAAACCCCCCTCCCCTTCAAAACCCCTCAGGTTGTTTTTCAGAGTCCACAGTCTCTCATGGTTCATCTCCCCCTCCAATTTCCCTCAAATCCCTTCTCCTCTCCATCTCCCCATGTCCTCCGTGTTATTTGTTATGCTCCGCAAATAAGTGAAACCATATGATAATTGACTCTCTCTGCTTGACTTATTTCACTCACCATAATCTCTTAGAGTCCCATCGATGTTGCTACAAGAGTTGGGTATTCATCCTTTCTGATAGAGGCATAATACTCCATAATGTATATGGATCACATCTTCCTTATCCATTCATCTGTTGAAGGGCATCTTGGTTCTTTCCACAGTTTGGTGACCATGGCCATTGCTGCTATAAACATTGGGATACAGATGGCCCTTCTTTTCACCACATCTGAATCTTTGGGGTAAATACCCAGTAGTGCAACTGAAGGGTCATAGGGAAGCTCTATTTTTAATTTCTTGAGGAATCTCCACACTGTTCTCCAAAGTGGCTGCACCAACTTGCATTCCCACCAACAGTGTAAGAGGGTTCCCCTTTCTCCACATCCTCTCCAACACACGTTGTTTCCTGTCTTGCTAATTTTGGCCGTTCTAACTGGTGTGAGGTGGTATCTCAATGTGGTTTTAACTTGAAACTCCCTGATGGCTAGTGATGATAAATATTTTTTTCATGCGTCTGATAGCCATTTGTATGCCTTCGTTGGAGAAGTGTCTGTTCATATCTTCTGCCCATTTTTTGATATGATTATCTGTTTTGTGTGTGTTGAGTTTGAGAAGTTCTTTATAGATCCTGGATATCAACCTTTTGTCTGTACTGTCATTTGCAAATATCTTCTCCCATTCCGTGGGTTGTCTCTTTGTTTTGTTGACTGTTTACTTTGCTGTGTAGAAGCTTTTGATCTTGATGAAGTCCCAAAAGTTCATTTTCGCTTTCATTTCCTTTGCCTTTGGAGACATATCTTGAAAGAAGTTGCTTGGCTGATACCAAAGAGGTTACTGCCTATGCTCTCCTCTCGGATTCTGATGGATTCCTGTCTCACGTTGAGGTCCTTTATCCATTTCGAATTTATCTTTGTGTACGGTGTAAGAGAATGGTCGAGTTTCCTTCTTCTACATATAGCTGTCCAATTTGCCCAGCACCATTTATTGAAAAGACTGTCTTTTTTCCACTGTATATTTTTTCCTGCTTTTCCAAAGATTATTTGACCATAGAGTTGAGGCTCCATATCTGGGCTCTCTACTCAGTTCCACTGCTCGATGTGTCTGTTTTTATGCCAGTACCATGCTGTCTTGGTGACCAAATACTTTTTCTGAATCAATTGTTAGTACCATGTGATTCTTCTCTCTTCTGTTATCGATTTGTTATATCATATTGCTTTGGGGATGTTGAACCACCCTTGCACACTGGGATAAATCCCACCTGGTCATGGTGGGTAATATTTTTAATGTACTGTTGGGTCCTCATTTAGCATCTTCATGAGAACCTTGTCATCCATATTCATCAGGGATAATGGTCTGAAATTCCCCTTTTTTGATGGCGTCTTTGCCTTGTTTGTGGATTAGGGTAAATCTGGCTTCATAGTATGAGTCTGGAAGTTTCCTTCTATTTCTATTTTTGGAAACAGCTTTATGAGAATAGATTATTATTTCTTCTTTGAATATTTGGTAGAATTCCCTAGGGAGTCTCTCAGATCTTGGTCTCTTGTTTTGTGGTAGGTTCTTGATTACTGCTTCAATCTCGTAACTAGATATTGTTCTATTCAGTTTGTCAATTTCTTCCTGATTCAGTTTTGGACTGCATCCATTTCTTCTTGGTTGCTTATGTTATTGGTTTATGTCATTCCAAGGTTATGTGTTCTTAAGTAGGAGATACATATTGCTATAAAACTCAGGTCCCATCTTACTATGGCAAGATGACTTCCACCCCCATTGTCCTTGTAAACCTGTGATGATTCAAATTTAGTATGATCAAACAAATCTCAAATACATACACCCATGTTCTTTTTATAGATCATTTAATAAATATGTTAATTGTAAAGCTGTCTCAGAAATAGTCCAAACTGAGTTACGCACATGTCAGCAGCATAAGAGAATTCACTCTACATAATCATCAAAATGAAATGCGCTTCCTTAAATAATATGTTTGAGACTAATTGCATGTTTTCTTTTTTTTAAGAGATTTTATTTATTTATTTGACAGAGAGCGATCACAAGTAGGCAGAGAGGCAGGCAGAGAGAGAGGGGAAGCAGGCTCCCTGATGAGTAGAGAGCCCAATGTGGGCCTGGATACCAAGGCTCAGAGATCATGACCTGAGCTGAAGTCAGAGGCTTAAAACCCACTGAGACAACCAGGCACACCAAGGTTCTTTCTTTTAATTAATATATTTTATTAACATATGATGTATTATTTGTTTCAGGGGTATAGGTCTGTGATTCATAAGTCTTCCACAATTCACAACAATCCTCATAGTATATACCCTCCACAATGTCCATCACCCATCCACCCTGTCCTTCCCAACCCCCTCATTTCCAGCAACCCTTAGTTTGTTTCCAGAGATTAAGAGTCTCTTTTGGTAAGGTTGATATCCAGGATCTATAAAGATATTCTCAAACTCAACACATACAAAACAGATAATCATGTCAAAAAATGTGCAGAAGACATGAACAGACACTTCTCCAATGAAGACATACAAATGGCTATCAGACACATGAAAAAATGTTCATCATCACTAGCCATCAGGGAGATTCAAATTAAAACCACATTGAGATACCACCTCACACCAGTTAGAATGGCCAAAAGTAGCAAGACAGGAAACTACATGTGTTGGAGAGGATGTGGAGAAAGGGGAACCCTCTTATACTGTTAGTGGGAATGCAAGTTGGTGCAACTACGTTGGAGAACAGTGTGGAGATTCCTCAAGAAATTAAAATAGAGCTTCCCTATGATCCTGCAATTGCGCTACTGGGCAATTACCCCAAAGATACAGATGTAGTCAAAAGAAGAGCCATCTGTACCCCAATGTTTATAGCAGCAATGGCCACTGTCGCCAAACTGTGGAAAGGACCAAGATGCCCTTCCACGGACGAATGGATAAGGAAGATGTGGTCCATATACATTATGGAGTTTTATGCCTCCATCAGAAAGGATGAATACCCAACTTTTGTAGCAACATGGACGGGACTGGAAGAGATTATGCTGAGTGAAATAAGTCAAGCAGAGAGAGTCATTTTTCATATGGTTTCACTTATTTGTGGAGCATAACAAATAACATGGAGGACATGGGGAGATGGAGAGGAGAAGGGAGTTGAGGGAAATTGAAAGGGGATGTGAACCATGAGGGACTGTGGACTCTGAAAAACAACCTGAGGGGTTTTGAAGGGGCGGGGAGTGGGAGGTTAGGGTAGTCTGGTGATGGGTTTTAGGGAGGGCACGTATTGCATGGAGCACTGGATGTGGTGCAAAAACAATTTATACTGTTATGTTGAACAGAAATAAAAATAAATTAATTAATTTAAAAAAATAATCTCGTATGGTTGTTCTCTCCTGCTCTGGTTTCATCTTGTTTCATTTTCCCCTCCCTTTCCCTACAATCCTCTCTCTTGTTTCTCAAATTTGTTGAGGTCTTTTATCCAGAATGTACACTTTACTTTTTCAAGCATTTCTTTTCTGAACCTATTGAAAGTATCATATGGTTCTTACCCTTTCTTTGATTAATTTGGTGTGTAACTTCCATTGATTTCCAAATATCAAACCACCCTTGCAGCCCAGGAATAAGTCCCATTGGATCACAGTGAATAATTCTTTAATATCCTGTTGGATTTGATTTGCTAACATCTTGTTGAGAACATTTGCATCCATGTTCATCGGGGTCATGACGTGTTCTCTTTTTTCTTGGAGTACTTATAGTCTTTGTTATCAGAGGGCAGAATGCTGCCCTCATAGAATGAATTTGGAAATGTTCCAACAATGTTTACTTTTAGGAACAGATTAAGAATAGTAAGTATTAGCTGTTCTATAAATGTCTGGTAAAATTCCCCTGGGAAGCACTATGGTCCTGGATTTCTGAGTTTGGGGACATTTTTGATTACTGAATCCACTTCTTTGTGGGTTATGGATCTGCTCAAATTTCCTATTTTTCCCATTTCAATCCTGATAGTTTGCATGTTTCTAGGAATTTATTCATTTCTTCCAGATTGTCCAGCTTGTTGTCATATACATTTTCATAATAGTCTCTTATAATTGCTTGTATTTCTGTGGTGTTTGTGATATCCCCTCTTTCATTCGTGACTTTACTTCTTTGATTCCTTCCTCTCTTCATTTTGAGAATTCTGCCTAGGGGTTTATGTGTTTTATTAAATCTTTGGAAGAACAATCTCTTAGTGCCACTGTATTGTTCTAGTGATTTTTGTTTTGTTTTCATTTTCTCTCTTTCATTTATCTGTGCTCCAATCATTATTTTTGCCCTTCTTCTGCTTCCTTTAGGCTTTATTTGCTGTTCCTTTTCTATCTCCTTTAAATGTAAGTTTAGGTATTGTATTTGACCCTTTCTTGCTTCTTGAGGTAGGCTTGTATTTTCATAGTA
Organism: Mellivora capensis; assembly: GCA_004024625.1. NCBI lineage: Eukaryota > Metazoa > Chordata > Mammalia > Carnivora > Mustelidae > Mellivora > Mellivora capensis. The sequence goes on along the minus strand of PISX010009231.1, from coordinate 31,549 downwards.
TTTCTTCTTTTGACAAATCTTGCTGTATCCCAAAACATTAGGGCTATCTTATTTTCATATTCATTTGCTTCCAGGTATGTTTAAGATATCTTCTTTAATCTACTGGTTAGTCCATTCATTCTTTAGTTGGATGATATTTACATTACATTAATTTGGTTCTTTCCAAAATCTTTCTTGTGGTTCAATTCAAATTTAATAGTATTGTGGTCTGAAACTATGCCAGTTTTGCTCTCAATCTTTTTGTACTTGTTGAGGACTGATTTTTGGCCCACTATGTGGTCCATTCTGGAGAATGTTCCATGTGCAATTGAAAATAATGTGAATTGTAATGTTTTAGCTTGAAATGTTATGAATTTATCAGTCAGCTCCTTGTAGTGCAGTATCATTCAAAGCCATCATCTCCTTGCAGGTTTTGTGCTTAGATGATTTGTTCAATGTTTGAAGTGGGATGTTGAAGACTCTCACTCTTATTGTATTGTTTTCAATGAGTTTCTTTACATTAGTTATTAATTGATTATATATCTGGCTGTTCCCATGTTGGATGCAAAGTCATTTACTATTGTTATACCTTGTTGTTTAGACTCCTTAATTATCAAATAGTGTCCTCATTCATTTCACTACAGTCTTTGGTTTAAAATCTAGTTAGTCTGATATAAACATGGTTACTCTGATTTTCTTTTCACATTGATCATCATGGTGTATTTTTCTCTATCCACTCACTTTCAATTTGGTGGTGTCGTTACACCTAAAATGAGTCTCTTATAAGCATGTAGATGGGTCCTGGATATTTTTTATCCATTCTGATACCCAGTGCCCTTTGATTGTAACATTTATTCCATTTATATTCAGACGAATTATTGACATATAAGAATTGAGGGAAACTGGAAGGGGAGATGAACCATGAGAGATTATGGACTCTGAAAAACAATCTGAGGGTTTTGAAGGGGCAGGAGGTGGGAGGTTGGGGGAGCCAGGTGGTGGGTATTATGGAGGGCATGTATTGCATGGAGCACTGGGTGTGGTGCATAAACAATGAATTCTGTAAAGAATAAGAAATTAAAAAAAAAAAAAGAATTTAGTGCCATTGTGGGGTGCCTGGATGACTCAGCCAGTTAAGTGTCTGACTTTAGTAAAGGTCATGATTTCAGGGTCCTAATAGAGCCCCCTGTTGGGCTCTTTGTTCAGCAGTGGGTCTGCTTCTTCCTATCTCTCTTCCCCTCCCCTTTTTCCTGCTCTCTCTTTCTCTCAAATAAATAAAATTTATAAATAAAAGAAATTAGTGTCATTGTATCTCCTCTAATGTTAGTGTTTCTGGAGATTTTCTCTGTTCCTTTCTAGTCTTTGTTGCTCTTGTTCTTTCTTCCCCTCTCAAAGAATCTCCTGCAATATCTCTTGATGGGCTGGATTAGTAGTCACAAACTTCTTTCATTGTGTTTTGTCTGGGAATTTTTTGGTCTCCTATTCATCATGACAATTTTGTTGGATAAAGTATTCTTGGCTGCATACTGTTCCCAATCTGCATGTTGAATATATCATGTCTCTTTCTTCTGGCCTACCATGTTTCTATGGACATACCATGCTGAGGACCTGGTTTGGCTTTCCTTGTAGAGTTTTTGTTTGTTTCCTAGTTCATAAGTTTTTCACTTGCTACTTTCAGGATTCCTTTCTTATATGTACCTCTTGGATTTTGATGTTTTTTGCCTTCCCCAGATACAGAAAATTTTCAGCTACAATATTGATCAAATAAACCTCTATCCTTTCTTCGTATTCTGGGATTCATATCTGAATGTTATAAGTTTTGTGAATTGTCCGAGTGTCCCAAGTCCACATTGGTGAGCAAATACTTTTCTTTCCCTCTTCTTCTCAGCTTCATTATTTTCCATAATGTTATCTTCATGCCAATGATTAATTCTTGTTTTATATCATTACATTCACTTGATTTTGCATCTTAGTTATAAAATTCTTTTTCATTTTATCATGACTTGTATTTAGTTCATTGATCTCTACAGTAAGGTATTGTCTAGGTCTTAAGAGCTTTTATCTTTTTTCTTTTTTTTAAGGACAGCCAGTATCCTTATGATTGTTGTCTTAAATTCTAGTTTATTCATATTACTTATATCTGTTTTGATTATGTCTTGGCCATGATTTCTTCATGTTATTTTTTTTTTCTTTTGGATAAATTCCCCTTACTTGTCTTTTTTCTTTTCTTTTCTTTTTTTCCCCCTTCTAAGTCAATAATGTCTTATTTTGTTGTGTGTATTTGTGTGTGTGTATGTTATGAAAGACTGCTAAATCTCCTGCTCATGAGAATAATGGCTATATAAGAATAGGTCCTATACAGTACAGGGAATGGCACCTCAGAAAATGTATCAGAGTGTCCAGTCTCCTGTTGTTTTTCAGCTTATCTTTCTCTCAGGTCAGTCTTCTATAGAATTTCTCCTTCCTGGAATGGCATGATAAATTCTAACTGCTGAAATTAAAAAAAAAAAATCAACAGGCAAGAATACTCTATCCAGCAAGAATTTCACTTAAATAGAAAGAGAGAGAGATTTTTCCCGAGGAAAAAAAAAATTATAAACAAAACCAGCTATGTCCCTGTTACCCATGATTCCATCAGCCCGTGGGTTCCAAATTTCATTGTCCAGCCACTCTCCTGCCCAAGTCAGCATGCATGACTTCCCACCTACTGAATACCAACTAAACACACCTTCATCTCAGTTTTCCAGTGACTCAAACTGGCACTCTTCCCCCTCAAATTCCAGCCCCTGTGCTGAAGTTTGTGCACAAAACTTGGCATAATTATGACAGCAGAATGAAGAAACCCAAAGAGTGACATTAATTCTGTGGAATATAGAATGGATAAAAGGAGAATGTTCAGATGAGAACATCTCCAATAGGCACATCAAAGAAGAATACATAAAGCATGATTCTGGTTAGTAAAAGAAACAAACCTAGGAAAAATAAAGAAGATGAAATCAGAGAGAGAGAGAGCCAAACCATAAGAGACTATTTTTTTTAATGAGACTCTTAAGCAAAGGAAACAAACAGAGGGTTGCTGGAGGGGATGGGAGTATGGGGTTGGGGTAACTGGGTGATGGACATTAAGTGGGCTATTTGATGGAATGATCACTGGGTATTATTTGCAACTGATGAATCACAGAACTCTATCTCTGAACTCATTACACTGTTGGTTAGTTAACTAAATTTGAATAAAAAAGGAACCACCCCCAAAAAGAAAGAATTTATGCTTCCCTGCAGATGGAAGTATATGCATCTTGACCAGTGTGTGGTGTTTTAATTAGTCTCTTTGTTAAAATAATCATGGTCCTATTTCCACTAGACCTGAAGCTTTCCAATCGAGATCAGTAGACTTTTTTCTGTCTGGGTGGGTTTTGTTCTTGTCTCTGAGACAGGGGCCTGTTGTACTTTGTTCTTAGGCTGATTTACACTAGTAAGTGAATGTACCTGAAGGTCACAATGGGGCTGGGGTTGGTGTAAGTGGCTTCTGTGCTGCTCACTGAATTCTTTGTTGATGGGCATGGTGAAAAATGCCATCACTCCATTCTTTTGTCCCTGAAGAGGGTTAATCCCGGCACTGCTTTTCAGAATGACATCATAAAGAACAAACAATCTCCCTTCTTTTGTCTTGAGCTTCCATCAGAATTTGGCTTTAACTTTCTTCATTTATGAGCCTCTGCTTGCCTGGTGGTGTCATACTCCTATGATTTATTTCAGATATTGGGCTGAGAAAAAAACAAAACAAAACAAAACAAAAACTTTAAAATAGGGACCTGGTGTGGGTTAGACCCACACTGATACTCTGGGGGAGTCTTACTATGCTATGTTTGGTGATGTTTTGTCCTAGAAAAGCAGTTGTGTGGCCACACAGAGGCTCAGAATTTACGGTAAAGCTCAGCCTAAGCTGGCCTCCAGTTTATCTGCATTCAGGAGGTGCTTCAGCTTCTGTCTTCATTAAACCAAGAATGAGACACTCAAATGATTGTGTTACCATTTTTTGCCTCTTCAAGGACTTGTATGATTTCAGGTCTCATATATAAGACTTTAACCTATTGGAGTTAATGGTTGTGTGTGACGTAAATGGGGGGATTTTTTTAACATATAGCTGAACAGTTTTCCCAGAACCATTTGTTGGAGAGATATTATTTCCCCCCATTTGGACATTCTTTCCTGCTTTGTTCTATTTCTAAGCTTAAGTGACCATATAATTATGGATTAATTTGTGGGTTTTAACTCTATTCCATTCATCTATGTGTCTATTTTTGTGCCAAAACCATACTGTTTTGTTTATGACAATTTTGAAATATAACTTGGAGTCTGTTATTGTAACAGCTTTAGATTTTCAAAAGTCAAAATTGCTTAGGGTATTTGGGATCTTTTATATCTCTAAACAAATTTTGGAATTGCTTCTTCCATTGCTGTGCAAAATGGTGCTGGTATTTTGATAGTGATTGCATTAAATCTGTAGATAATTTTGGGTTGTATAGATATTTTATTTTTGTTTTACTTTTTTAAAAATATTTTATTTATTTTTTGAGAGAGAGAGAGAGACCACACGGAAGCAGAGAGGCAGGCAGAGAGAGATGGGGGGGAAGCAGGCTCCGTGCTGAGCAGAGAGCCCAACATGGGACTCGATCCCAGGACCCTGAGATCATGACCTGAGCCAAAGGCAGAGGCTTAAACCACTGAACCACCCAGGTGCCCAAGGGTTTATAGATTTTTTTTTGTTATAACTTTTTTTTTTCTTTTCAGCATAACAGAGTTCATAGTTTTACACCACACCCAGTGCTCCATGCAATGCGTGCCCTCCACAATACCCACCACCTGGCTCCCCCAACCTCCCACCCCCTGCCCCTTCAAAACCCTCAGGTTGTTTTTCAGAATCCATAGTCTCTCATGGTTCATCTCCCCCCCAATTTCCCTCAACTCCCTTCTCCTCTCCATCTCCCCATGTCCTCTGTGTTATTTGTTATGCTCCACAAATAAGTGAAACCATATGATAATTGACTCTCTCTGCTTGACTTATAATATTTGTTCTTACAGTCCATGAGCATGAAATACCTTTGTATTTCTTTTCATCATCTTCAATTTCTTTAATCAGTGTTCTATGGTTTTCAGAGTACAGGTCATTCAGCTTTATTATTAGGTTTTACCCAGACTTATCAAAGATGGAAAAGACTCAAGTATGTGATATCACAAATGAGAGAGGAGAAATAACAACCAACAAATGGAAATCTAAAAAAGTTATAATAAAATGCTATGAAAACTATATGCCAGGAAATTAGACAACTTTGATCAATGCCTAGAAATGACAAACTATGACAACTCTAACTGAAGTGACTCAAAACTTGAACAATACAATAACCAGGAAATAAATTGAATCAGTAATCAAAAATTCTCAACAAGTGGATGTCCAGAGCCACATAGCTTCACAGGTGAATTCCACCAAACATTTAAGGAAGATTAAATACTGCTTACTCTGAAACCATTCTAAAACTTGGAAATGTAGAAAGACCTCAAATTTTATTCTATGAAGCCAGCATTAATCTGATAAGAAAACCAGATAAATACACCAAAAAAAAAAAAAAAACCCAAAACAGAACTATACACCAATTTCCTTGATGGATAAGATCAATATAAAAGCAAAATTCTCAATAAAATACTAGCAAACGTAATCCCACAATACATTACACACACACACACACACACACACACACACACACACACACACATTTCTCGCCCTAGGGTGCCTGGATGACTCAGTTAGTTAAGCATCTGCCTTCGGCTCATGTTGTAGCCCCAGGGACCTTAGATACAGCCCTGCATCTGGTGCCCTGCTCAGTAGGAAAGTGTGCCTCTCCCTCTCCATATGTCTCTTCAGCTGCATTTCTGTTCCCTTCTTGGTGGCACTTCTGAATTTTCAGAGAGCACCCATCTTGTTGGAGGCAGGTGTCTGCGGTGGTCTGCTGTGGACACGTTACTGAGACAATCCTATCTTCCTAAGCTTTTTAAGGAGAGTTGGGAGGAAAAAAAAAGTAGAACTAGCTATAAAATATGTATGGCACATCTTGTTTAATTTTGCATGTGACTTCTTTTTAATGCATCGATGAGGTTTTAGTGACATTGTCATCCAACACTTTACCTTTTTTGTTCATGGAATGCCTTCGTGACTTTTTATACTGGTTTTACTGTTCAGACTGTGGCTTGGGTTTGAGTATACTGTTATCAACCACCTGGTCTTTGAATTGCTCACTCAGTAAGCTTATAATTTGTGAAGCATTTGTTTCTCAGATTAAGACACTGTTAGAACCTAAAGTAGAAGCTGATGGTAATCTGTGAATTTTTTTTTCTTTCATTCTTCTTCTTCTTCTTTTTTTACTTGAAGTGGATTGTATAAAACAGGAATCCTCCTCTCTAGTGTCCATACTAGAGTGAAAGTTCAAAGTGAAATTTCAAAGAGAAACAAGAAAATCTTAAAAGCACCTTGAGACAAGATGTTTTTACCTACAAATGTAAGCACATAAGGTTGGCAGCAGATCTGTCCACAGAGACACAGCAGGCCCAAAAGGGCTGGTATGTTCAACATGCTAGGTTGGAAAAATATGTAGGCAAGAATACTATATCCAGCTAGGCTGTAATTCAGACTTAATAAATAAATAATTAAATAAAGCAATTAATGAGCTAACCTAGTCCTGCAAGAAATATTAAAGGGGACATGTACAGCAAAAAGAGAACCCCAAGGTAACAAAGGTCAGAAAGGAACAGATAAGCCATGGTTAAGCAACCTTACAAGTAATACATTGGCATTAAATTCATATTTTTAATAATTCTCTAAATGTAAATTAAAAAATGCTCTAATTAAAAGACATAGGGTGGGGTTCCTGGGTGGCTCAGTGGGTTAAGCCTCTGCCTTTGGCTCAGGTCATGATCCCAGGGTCCTGGGACTGAACCCCACATCAGGCTCCCTGCTCAGTGGGGAGCCTGCTTCCCCTTTTCTCTTTCTGCCTGCCTCTCTGCCTTCTTGTGATTTCTCTGTCTGTCAAATAAATAAATAAAAAATTAAAAAAAAACACATAAAAGACATAGGGTATCAGAATATATAAATAAATTAAAAAAAGATTCATTAATATACTTAATACAAGAGATTTGTTTTAGACTGAAAGACATTTCCAGATGTCGAGTGAGGGGGTAGAGAATGATTTATCATGCTAAAGGACATCAAAAGAAAATGGGAGTAATCATCCTTTTACCAGAAAAAATAGATTGTAAAACAAAGATTATAATAAAATATGGAGGACAGTATATCATAATAAATGGGTTTATTGAACAGGAAGGTCTAACAAATGTAAATATTAATTCACATAACATAGGAGAAGTCAAATGTATCAATCAATTAATAATAAAATTAAAGAATCTCTTTGGAGACAAGATGGTGGGGAACTAGGAGGAGGCTCCTTTTCAACCTGTACCCTAAAGTGAGCTGGTTACCTACCAAGGAACTCTGATTAACCATGAAATCAGCCTGAGATCAGAATTATACACATCTGGATCTCTACAGGGGCAGAAGACGCCAGTGAGCAGGTAAAGTGGAGTGGGAATGTCGGGATGGTATCGGAAGATAAACAAAAGGGGGAGGGAGCCACTAGAGGTGACCCACTGGAAAGTAATACCCCAACACAAGAGTGCCCTGTGTCCTGGGACCAGCTCTCTGTGCTCTCAGACCCAGAAAGACCAGGCACTCCCAGCCCGGGCCAGCAGGAAAATCTCAGTGCACAATCCCTGCTTGGAACCTCCCTGGGGATCTGGAACTGCCCGGAAAGCCACTGCTGCTGTGGTTTTGGGTACAAAGCAAGAGTTCCTGTGTCCCCAGGGACTGCAACTTGGAACTTGCTCTGCCAGCGGCCAAGGGGGATTGTATGTGCTCTGCAGCACCCAGAGGGAAGCAGAGTGAGGCTTCTCTCTGAGAGGGAGGTCTGAGTGCAGTTAGCTTTCCTCTAAACCTCCAACAACCCTCGGGAACTGCCAAGGGGAGAGAAAACAAATGAACAGACATAAAAACCTCCAGAGAACAAAAGCCTGAAGGGCCGGTTTCCTCAGAGCCCACCCCCTTGACGGGGGCAGGAGGACTTAACTCAGGAAACACTGCCTGAAAACCCATGCAGTAGGCCCCTCCCCCAGAAAGCCAACTGGGAAAAAAAACAAAAAACAAAAAACAACAAAACCGAGAAGAGAACAATCACTACTACTTCATAGATACAACGTTTAATTTTTAATTTATTCCCACTATTGTTTCATTTTTAAATTTTCTTAAATCTTTTTTATTTTTGTATATAGATTTTGTTAGCCTATTTACCATCACAGTGAGATATCCAGTACATCAAATTCCATAATAACCGTTTAACCTGAACGTTTTGATACATATACCCATGTTTTTCTTTTGCTTTTCTATCTTTAATATTTTTTTTTAAATTTTACTTTAGTTTAGTTTAGATCATTCTTTTCTTTATTTTTATTTGCTAATATTCATATAGAGTTAAACTTCAAGTTAATTTCCTTTCCTCAATCAATGCTACCCTATAGGTAAACCAATTTTTCAATCCCGTTATCTCAGGAAAGTTGTGTCCTTTAAAAAATATATCAAGATATATCCAGGAAGAATCAAAATAACCTTCCTTGCCCACACTGAGAATTTACAGCCACTCTCCCATCTTAATCTCCTGCCAGTATTTCTGTATATTTGTGTATGTCCTGGTAGTATATAAACCTTATACTTATGGTTCTTTTTAAAGAGGTTCTTTTTTTTTGTCTGTTTGTTTCTTTGTTTTGCTTCTACATATATATGTATATATTTTTTTCTTCTCTTGTCAAATACATTTATCAGTCTTTTTGTAGGTTTGTGTTTGTTTGTATACTTCACAAACCTTACCTTGGGGCTCAGTTGGGCTGAGCATTTTCTTTTATCCTTCTTTCTTTTTCCTGTCTCTCTCTCTTTTTCTCTCTCTCTTTCTCTTTTTTTTTACTTCTTTCTCTCTTTTTTTCTTTCATTTTTGTGGGGACTCTTGATTGCTCAGAAGCATTCCAGGGGGCACATTCACTGCATCAAGGGCAATATATCCAGCTACAACCATTCAGCCATCTATTACCAAAATAAGTAGGAGGAGGAATGCCCAGCAGAAGAAAAATTCAGAGGATGGGCCTTCTGCAAAAGAGCTAATGGTTACTTACATAGACAATATGTTGGAAAGGGAATTCAGGCTAACAATTATCCAAGCAATAGCTAGGTTGGAGAAAGCAATGCATGACCAAACGGAATTGATTAGGGCAGAACTGAAAGCCACCAGGGATGACGTTCACAATATTAAGGCAGAACTGAAAGCCACCAGGGATGATGTTCACAAGGCTCTCAATGAGTTCCAATCTAATCTAAATTCTCTAAAAGCTAGGGTAACTGAGACAGAAGAGAGAATTAGTGATCTGGAGGACAAACAGATAGAGAGAAACTATCAGGCGGAAGCCTGGAACAAGCAGCTTAGAAGCCATGAAAACAGAATCAGGGAAATAAATGATGCCATGAAATTTTCCAATGTCAGAATTATTAGAATACCTGAAAGGGAGGAGAAAGACAGAAGTCTAGAAGATATTGTGGAAAACGTTCTTCACGAAAATTTCCCAAATATCGAAATGGAAACAGCATTCATATAATAGAGGCGGAACGGTCCCCCCCATCAAGATTTTAGATTTTCGAATCACCTCGAGACAACTGATAGTAAGAATGAGGAATTATATTTCTAGAGGAACTCTCTTGAAGGCAGCTAGGACAAAGAAGCTCCTGACGTACAGAGGAAAGCCCATCAGAATAACATCAGACCTGTCCACATCAACCTGGCAAGCCAGCAACGGCTGGCAAGATATATTCAGGACACTAAATGAGAAAAACTTGCAGCCAAGAGTACCGTACTCACCAAGACACATTCAAAATGGATGGAGAGATAAAGAGTTTCCAAGACCGGCAAGGCTTAAAAGACTATGCGACCACCAAGCCGACATTGCAGGAAATATTAAGGGGGGTTCTATAAAAGAGGAAAAATCCTAAGAATATAATTGAACAGAAATAAAGAGACAATCTACAGAAAAAAAGTATTCAAAGGTAACATGATGTCAATAAAAATGTATCTATCAATAATCACTCTCAATATGAATGGCCTAAATGCACCCATAAAAAGACACAGGGTTGCAGATTGGATAAAATGACAGAACCCATCCATATGTTCTCTACAAGAGACCCATTTTGAACATAAGAATACACCCAGATTGAAAGTGAAGGGATGGAGAAACATCTTTCATGCCAATAGGCCTCAAAAGAAGGCCAGGGTAGCGATTCTCATATCAGAAGAATTAGATTTTAAACTAAAGACTGTAGTCAGAGATACAGAAGGACACTATATCATTTTAAAAGGGACTATCCACCAAGATGATCTAACAATTTTAAATATCTATGCCCCCAATATGGGAGCAGGCAATTACATAAGAAAACTATTAATCAAGATAAAGAGTCATATTTATATGAATACATTGATAGTAGGAGATTGTAACTGCCTCTTTCAGTAATAGACTGATCATCCATGCAGAAAATCAATAAAGAAACAAAAGCACTGAAGGACGCATTGGACCAGATGGACCTCATAGATATATACAGAATATCCCACCCTAAAACAACAGAATACTCATTCTTCTCAAGTGCACATGGAACCTTTTCCAGAATAGACCACATAATGGGTCACAAATCAGAACTCCACCAATACTGAAAGATTGAGATTATTTCTTGCATATTCTCAGATCACAATGTTTTGAAACTGGAGCTAAACCAAAAGGAAAGTTTGGAAGGAATTCAAACACTTGGAAGCTAAAGACCACCTTGCTTAAGAATGCTTGGATCAACAAGGAGATCAAAGAAGAACTGTCTCCACACCTTAAAGAACTGGAGAATCAACAACAAATTAAACTAACTCCATGCACAAGAAGGGAAATAATCAAGGTTAGAGCAGAGATGAATGAGGTAGAAACCAGAGATACAGTAGAATGTGTCAATTAAACTAGAAGCTGTTTTTTTGAAAGAATCAACAAGATCGATAAACCATTGGCCACACTAATCCAAAAGAAAAGAGAAAAGCTCATATTAATAAAAGTATGAATGAAAAGAGAAGGTTGACAACTAACACCAAGGAAGTAGAAACAATCATCAGAAGCTATTATCAACAGTTATATGCCAATGAATTAAGCAACCTAGATGAAATGGATGCATTCCTGGAAAACTACAAACTCCCAAAATTGAACCAGGAAGAAATTGACAACCTGAATAGACTGATATCTAGTAACGAGATTGAAGCAGTGATCAAAAACCTCCCAAAAACAAGAGCCCAGGACCTGATGGATTCGCTGGGGAATTCTACCAAACTTTCAAAGAAGAAATACCACCTATTCCCCTGAAACTGTCTCAAAAAATTGAAGCAGAAGAAAAAATTCCATACTCTTTTTCTGAAGCCAAAAGCATTAAGCATTATCCTTATCCCCAACAATAAAAGACCGATATCTAGTAACGAGATTGAAGCAGTGATCAAAAAACTCCCAAAAAACAAGAGCCCAGGACCTGAAGGAATCCCTGGGGAATTCTATCAAACTTTTGGAGAAGAAATAACACCTATTATCTTGAAGCTGTTTCAAAAAATTGAAGAAGAAGGAAAACTTCCAAACTCTTTTTATGAAGCCAGATGCATTAACCTTATCCCCAAACCAGGAAAAGACCACACCAAAAAGGAGAATTTCAGACCAATATCACTGATGAATATGGATGCTAAGTTTCTCAACAAGATCCTAGCAAACAGGATCCAACAGCACATTAAAAGATCATTTACCATGACCAGGTGGGATTCATCCCTGAGTTACAAGCGTGGTTTAACATTCGAAAATCAATCAATGTGATAGAACAAATCAATAAGAGAAGAGAGAAGAACCACATTGTACTCTCAATTGAGGCATAAAAAGAATTTGACAAAATCCAGCATCCATTCCTGATTAAAACGCTTCAAGGAATAGGGATAGAGGGAACAATCCTGAACTTGATAAAATCTATCTATGAAAGACTCTCAACAAATATCGTCCTGGATGGGATGAAGCTCACAGCCTTCCCGTTGAGATCATGAACACGACAAGGATGCCCACTCTCACCACTCTTGTTCAACATAGTATTAGAAGTCCTAACAACAGCAATCAGACAAAAAGAGAAATGAAAAGTATCCAAATTGGCAATGAAGAAGTCAAACTCATCGCAGATGACATGACTATTTATATGGAAAACCCAAAAGACTGCATCCTCAAACTACTAGAACTCATAAAGCAATTCAGTAATGTGGCAGGATACAAAGTCAATGCACAGAAATCAGTGGCTTTCTTATACACTAACAGTGAAAATACAGAAAGGAAAATTAGGGAATCCATTCCATTTACTATAGCACCAAGAAACATAAGATACCTGGGAATAAACCTAACCAAAGAGGTAAAGGATCTATACGTGAGGAACTACAGAACACTCATGAAAGAAATTGAAGAAGACATAAAAAGATGGAAGACCATTCCACGTTCTTGGATCGGAAGAATATACATTTTTAAAATGTCTATACTGGCTAGAGCATTCTATACTTTTAATGCCATTCCAATCAGAATTCCACCGGTATTTTTCAAATAGCTGGAGCAAATGATCCTAAGGTTTTTATGGAATCAGAAGAGACCCTGAATCGCTAAGGAAATGTTGAAAAACAAAAATAAAACTGGTAGCATCTCGTTACTTGATTTCAAGCTATACTACAGAGCTGTGATCACCAAGACAGCATGGTACCGGCATAAAAACATATACATAGACCAATGGAACAGAGGAGAGTGCCCAGATATGGACCCTCAACTCTATGGTCAAATAATCTTCGACAAAGTAGGAAAAAAATATACAGTGGAAAAAAGACAGTCTCTTCAATAAACGGTGTTGGGAAAATTGGACAGCTATATGTATAAGAATGTAACTCGACCATTCTCTTATGCCATACACAAAGATAAACTCGAAATGGATAAAGGACCTCAACGTGAGACAGGAATCCATCAGAATCCTAGAGGAGAACATACGCAGTAACCTCTTTGATATCAGCCACAGCAACTTGTTAAATATATGTCTCCAAAGGCAAAGGAAACAAAAGCAAAAATGAACTTTTGGGACTTCATCAAGATCAAACCCTTATGCACAGCAAAGGAAACAGTCAACAAAACAAAGAGGCAACAAACAGAATGGGAGAAGATATTTGCAAATGACAGTACAGACAAAAGGTTGATATCCAGGATCTATAAAGAACTTCTCAAATTCAACACATAAAACATATAATTATATCAAAAATGGGCAGAAGATATGAAAAGACACTTCTCCAGTGAAGATATCCAAATGGCTATCAGACACATGAAAAATTGTTCATCATCACTAGCCATCAGGGAGATTCAAATTAATACCACATTGAGATACCACCTCACACCAATTAGAATGGCCAAAATTAGCAAGACAGGAAACAACATGTGTTGGAGAGGATGTGGAGAAAGGGGAACCCTCTTACACCGTTGGTGGGAATGCAAGTTTGTGCAGCCACTCTGGAGAACAGTGTGGAGATTCCTCAAGAACTTAAAAATAGAGGTTCCCTATGACCCTGCAATTGCGCTACTGGGTATTTACCCCAAAGATAGAGATGTGGTGAAAAGAAGGGCTATCTGTACCCCAAAGGTTATAGCAGCAATGGCCATGGTCGCCAAACTGCGGAAAGAACAAAGATGCCCTTCAACGGAAGAATGGATAAGGAAGATGTGGTCCATATACACGATGGAGTATTATGCCTCTATCAGAAAGGATGAGTACCCAAATTTTGTAGCAACATGGATGGGACTGGAAGAGATTATGCTGAGTGAAATAAGTCAAGCAGAGAGAGTCAATTATCATATGGTTTCACTTATCTGCAGAGCATAACAAATAACAACATGGAGGCCATGGGGAGTTGAAGGGGAGAAGGGAGTTGAGGGAAATTGGAGGCGGAGATGAACCATTTGATACTATGGACTCTGAAAAACAACCTGAGGGTTTTGAAGGGGTGGGAGGTTGGGGGAGCCAGGTGGTGGGTCCTATGGAGGGCACACATTGCATGGAGCACTGGTGTGGTTTAAAATCTATGATTCTCTTATGCTGAAAAGAAAGGAAATTAAAAACATAATATAAAAATAAATAAATAAATAAATAAATAAAGAACACTTTAAAAAAAAGAGAATCTCTTCGATGATAATAATACAATAATAGTAGTATGTCTTAACACCCTAATGATAGCAATGGACGGATTATCTAAGCAGATGATAACCAAGGAAACAAGGGCTTTGACACACTGGACCAGCTGGATGTAAGAAATATAGTCAAAACATTTCATCCTAAAGCAGCAAATGACATTCTTCCTGTGTGCACATGGAACTTTCTCCATAATGGGTTACATTCTGGGTCATAAATCAGGCCTCAACATTTTGAAAAAGATTGAGATTATACCATGCTTATTTTCAGACCACAATGCTATGAAACTTGAAATCTAACACAAGAAATCATAGAAGGACCGCATATGCATGGCGGTTAAAAGAGAGCCTACTTCGGAATGAATGGCTCAGCCAGACAATTGCGGAAGAATTTTAAAAATACTTGGAAGCAAGTGAAACTGAAAACATGATAGTTGAGAACCACTGGGAAGCACAATGTCAGTTCTAAGAGTGAAGTATACAGGCCCCCCTCAAGAAACAAGAAAAGCATCAAATGCACAACCTAATGTTACACCTAAAGAAGCTGGAGATAAAAACAAGAAATAAACCCTAAATCCAGTGGGAGATGATAAATAATAAAGATTACAGCAGAAAGCAAAGAAATAGAAATTTTAAAAAGATACAGAGAAATGAAACTAGGAACTGGTTCTTTGAAAGAATTACTAAGATTGAGAAACTTCTACTCAGATTCATCAAAAAGAAAAGAGAAATGACCCCAATAAATAAAAGCATAAATGAAAGAAGAGAGAACACAATGGAGACCCAATAAATGCAAACAATAATAAGGATATATTATAAGCAATTACATGCCAACAATCTGGGCAATCTGAAAGAAATTGATACACTCCTAGAAATATATAAACTACAAAAACTGAGTCAATAAGAAAATAGAAAACCTGAACCGATTCAAAATCAGGGAAAAAAGGGGGAAAAATAATTAGTTTTCAAAAGTGTCCCAACAAGTGTTCAGGGCCAAATGGCTTCCAGGGAAATTCTACCAAGCAATAAAAGAAGAATTAATTCCCATATTTCTGAAAACATTCAAAAAAATAGAAAAGAAAGCAAAAGAGTGAATCCATTCTATGAGACCAGGATTACCTTGAGGCCAAAACCACACAAGATCTCCACTAAAAAGGAGAATTGCCAACCAATATTCCTGATGAACAAGGATGCATATATTCTCACCAAGATACTAGCCAACAGGATCCAACGGTACTTTTAAAGGATTACTTACCATGACCAAGAGGGTTTTATTCCTGGGCTGAAAAGTGGCTCAACCTCAGCAAATCAATCGATGGGATAACTACATTAAGAGAAAAAGGACATGGGGAGACAAGATGGCGGAAAACTAGGAGGATGCACCGTTTCAACCTGTACCCTAAAGTGAGCTGATTAGCTACTAAACAACTCCAATCACCCACGAAATCAGCCTGAGATTAGAATTATGCAAGTCTAGATCTCTACAGGGGCAGAAGACGCCACTGGGCAGGTAAAGCAGAGTGTAGAGGCCGAGAAAAACAAGGCTGTACCCACCTCAAGTATAGCCCTGACATAAGTACAGTCATCTTGACAAAGCAAAAGCTGGCACCTTGCACCCCCTCTCCTCCCACTCCCCTCCCTTCAGTAGTATGTGTGAACAAATAGTTAACTTGCAGAAATCACAATCCTGCAAGACAGGAGTCTCCCGTGGTTTACAAATGTTCCAGTGCTAAATCTCACTAACAATAACAACGATGTTTGATAGGAGGAATGTGACATTACACCCAGAAACTCCCAACTGTCCTCAAGTTAGTGCCTCATTAGAAGGAAAAACAGCCTGGGCTTGATAATAACAAGGCCTCCAATATCCTGACAGTCTTCTTTATCCTGATAGCCCTTCTACATAACCCCTTTGTCCTCACCCATCGCCAAGCCCACCCCTACTCTGTCTTTAAAAACTATGCCTGTAATCTGGTACAGTGTCCAAGTCCCTACTCCACTGTGTCAGGTATACTTGGGCCCAAGTTTAAGGTTGCTGAAAAAACCCTTATGTGTTTGCAACAGTGTTGGCTCCTTAGTGGTCTCTCTGACACGAAAACTCGTTCATAACATGGAGTCAGAACATCAGACTGATATCGGAAGAAAAACAAAAGGGGGAGGGAGCCACTAGAAGCGACCCACTGGAAAGTAATACCCCAATGTGAGAGTTCCCTGTGACAGGGGAGCAGCACTAACTTGGAGTCTGGTTGAATGCACTCAAAAAGAGCAAAGGATCATGGGGGGAAATTGTGGGAATCAGGGTGGTTAGGGACAGGGGCTTAAGTCTTTGGACAGAAGACAACCACCCCTGGTGTTGAGCCAGAGAGAGTGTGGTGAAGAAACCAGGTCTTGGTCCCTGAGCTGCGAGCATGCCTAAGAGCACGTGAGTGGGGGCTCCCGTGAGGGGCTGGGAACCTCACCAGCTGTCAGAATCACAGTCTTTTTGACTCCCCACAGGCACGCTGGGCCATGCTATCAGAGTCTGAGTCTCGCCCCAAACCCTCCCCTGAGAGACGTGCATGCAGGCCACATAGACCACATACTGGGTCACAAATCAGGACTCAATCGATATCAAAAGACTGAGATTATTCCCTGCATATTCTCAGATCACAATGCTTTGAAACTGGAGCTCAATCTCAAGGTAAAGTTTGGAAGGAACTCAAACATCTGGAAGCTAAAGACCACCTTGCTTAAGAATGCTTGGATCAAGCAGGAGATCAAAGAAGAACATAAACAATTCATGGAAACCAATGAGAATGAAGACACTTTGGTCCAAAACCTATGGGATACAGTAAAGGCAGTCCTAAGGGGGAAATACATAACCATCCAAGCCTCCCTCAAAAAAAAAAAAAAATCCAGAGTACACCAACTCTCTCTACAACTTAAAGAAATGGAGAATCAACAAAAAATTAAACCAACTCCACACACAAGAAGGGAAATAATCAAGATTAGAGCATAGGTCAATGAGGTAGAGACTAGAGATACAGTAGAACATATCAATGAAACTGGAAGCTGGTTTTTTGAAAGAATCAATAAGATCGATAAACCATTGGCCACACTAATCCAAAAGAGAAGAGAGAAAGCTCAAATTAATAAAAGTATGAATGAAAAGGGAGAGATCACAACTAACACCAAGGAAGTAGAATCAATCATCAGAAGTTATTATCAAGAGTTATATGCCAATAAGCTAAGCAACCTAGATGAAATGGATGCATTCCTGGAAAACTATAAACTCCCAAAATTGAACCAGGAAGAAATTGACAACCTGAATAGACTGATATCTAGTAACAAGATTGAAGCATTGATCAAAAACCTCTCAAAAAACAAGAGCCCAGGACCTGATGGATTCGCTTTGGAATTCTACCAAACTTTCAAAGAAGAAATACCACCTATTCCCCTGAAGCTGTTTCAAAAAATTGAAGCAGAAGGAAAACTTCCAGACTCTTTTTCTGAAGCCAGAAGCATTAACCTTATCCCTAAACCAGGAAAAGACCCCACCAAAAAGGAGAATTTCAGACCAATATCACTGATGAATATGGATTCTAAGATTCTCAACAAGATACTAGCAAACAGGATCCAACAGTACATTAAAAAGATCATCCACCATGACCGTGGGATTCATCCCTGGCTTACAAGCGTGGTTCAACATTCGCAAGTCAATCAATGTGATAGAACAAATCAATAAGAGAAGAGAGAAGAACCACATGGTCCTCTCAATTGAGGTAGAAAAAGCATTTGACAAAATCCAGCATCCATTCCTGATTAAAATGCTTCAATAAATAGATAGAGGGAACATTCCTGAACTTCATAAAATCTATCTATGAAAGACCCACAGCAAACATCATCCTCAATGGGAAGAAGCTCACAGCCTTCCCATTGAGATCAGGAACACGACAAGGATGCCCACTCTCACCACTCTTGTTCAACATAGTATTAGAAGTCCTAGCAACAGCAATCAGACAACAAAGAAAAATAAAGTGTATCCAATTTGGCAATGAAGAAGCCAAACACTCTCTCTTCGCAGATGTCATGATATTTTATATGGAAAACCCAAAAGACTCCAATCCCAAACTACTAGAACTCATACAGCAATTCAGTAATGTGGCAGGATACAAAGTCAATGTACAGAAATCAGTGGCTTTCTTATACACTAACAATAAAAATACAGAAAGGGAAATTAGAGAATCGATTCCATTTACTATAGCACTAAGAACCATAGGATACCTGGGAATAAAGCTAATCAAAGAGGTAAAGGATCTGTACTCGAGGAACTACAGAACACCCATGAAAGAAATTGAAGAAGACACAAAATGATGGAAGACCATTCCATGCTCTTGGATTGGAAGAATAAACATTGTTAAAATGTCTATACTGCCTAGAGCAATCTATACCTTTAATGGCACCCCGATCAAAATTCCACCGGTATTTTTTTAAAAAGCTGGAGCAAATAATCCTAAAATTTGTTTGGAATCAGAAGAGACCCTGAATTGCTAAGGAAATGTTGAAAAGGAAGAACAAAACTGAGGACATCTCGTTACCTGATTTCAAGCTTTACTACAAAGCTGTGGTCACCAAGACAGCATGGTACTGGCATAAAAACAGAAACATAGACCAGTGGAACAGAGTAGAGAGCCCAGATATGGACTTTCAACTCTATGGTCAAATAATCTTTGACAAAGCAGGAAAACGTATACAGTGGAAAAAAGACAGTCTCTTCAATAAATTGTGCTGGGAAAATTGGACAGCTATAAGTAGAAGAATGAAACTCGACCATTCTCTTACACCACACACAAAGATAAACTCAAAATGGATAAAGGACCTCAACGTGAGACAGGAATCCATCAAAATCCTGGAGGAGAACATACACAGTAACCTCGTTGATATCAGCCACAGCAACTTCTTTCAAGGTATGTCTCCAAAGGCAAAGTAACAAAAGCACAAATGAACTTTTGGGACTTCATCAAGATCAAAAGCTTCTGCACAGCAAAAGAGACAGTCAACAAAACAAAAAGGCAATCCATGGAATGGGAGAAGATATTTGCAAATGACAGTACAGACAAAAGGTTGGTATCCAGGATCTATAAAGAACTTCTCAAACTCAACACACACAAAACAGGTAATCATATCAAAAAATGGGCAGAAGATATGAACAGGCACTTCTCCAAGGAAGACATATAAATGGCTATCAGACACATGAAAAAATGTTCATCATCACTAACCATCAGGTAGATTCAAATTAAAACAACATTGAGATACCACCTCACACCAGTTAGAATGGCCAAAATTAGCAAGGCAGGAAACAATGTGTGTTGGAGAGGATGTGGAGAAAGGGGAACCCTCTTACACTGTTGGTGGGAATGCAAGTTGGTGCAGCCACTTTGGAGAACAGTGTGGAGATTCCTTAAGAAAGCTTGGCTCTTTTTAATGCAAATCTTCATTTCTTGCAGATAGCTTTCTCAGCATGTGTTTAATTCAACATGCTCACTGTGACTATCTTATTGAATCCTCGGTGTCCTTAATGATAGCATGAGGTCATGAGACCATAAATAAGTACTGAGAATGTTCTTTGAAAGTCTGTTTAAAAAATTGTATTTGTGTAGCACTCTTTTTTAAATGGCAATAAGGAGCTCTGGATCTGACCACTGAGGAAAAAACTCTGTCTTATTGCCTCCTTAACTGTGCTCGGCACATGAGATGCCTCATCTGTAAAGTGAGGTGATGGCGGGAGCTGAGACAGGTGCACGGAAGCCAAGGAAATCTCCGTGTGGGCACAGCACAGTCCCCAGAATGAAGGGTACAGATATTGTTGATCACCCAGGGAAATGAGCACCTTTCAGAGTAGAGTCTTTTTACCCAGTTCTTCCTGTCCTGCTTCAAGTTCAAACACGTTCTTACACTGACTGCTTTCCTGGCCAAGCCTGCTGTTGATTCCAAAGGCATCGGCAGTCACCGCCTAGCCTTCAGATCTGCTTCTGTGAGGTTTTCAATCACAGATTTCTTCCTTGATTCTCAGACTTGAGACACTTGCAGAAATTCTGTGGGAGATGTACACTTGTGTATACTCTAGAGGAATACAAAAAGAGATGGCTTGCTTGCTTCCTGCCAAGCTTATGACTGCTAGTAACTTGCAGAGCTTCTACATTGTTCTGAAAGCTGAAAGAGTATAGCAATGCTTAGAACCATTCTAGTATATTGCTTGTTTTACCGTTAAGACAAGTTCAGCATTTTTCCTTTTTTTTTCCTCTGGAACTTAGAGATTTCAAGATACATTTATATTATATCAGAGCACCTCATAAACAAAAGAATTCTGATAAATAATGGTGTGTCATAAAAGCATTTTTACAGATGAGATATTTCAAAAACTATAATTATTATTTAAATATTTTATTGCCAAAGACTGGGCTAAAAATTATATACATGAAAAAGAAACCCATGGAAATAATATGAATTTTTGTTTGTTTGTTCAAAAATTGCTCAGCAGGCTTCTGGTTGGCACAGTGTCAAGTATAAGGCTTCTGGATAGAGATGGTGGAGAGAAGTTTCATCCAACATTATCTCTCCTCTGATCATCATAAAATGAGTAGTGAAGAGTAAAATCAACTGCTTTCTCAAGAAATAAGTCAAGCAGAGAGAGTCAATTACCATATGGTTTCACTTATTTGCGGAGCATAACCAATAACATGGAGGACATGGGGAGATGGAGAGGAGAAGAGAGTTGAGGGAAATTGGAGGGGAAGATGAACCATGAGAGACTATGGACTCTGATAAACAACCTGAGGGTTTTGAAGGGGCAGGGGCTGGGAGGTTAGGGGACCCAGGTGGTGGGTATTAAGGAGGGCATGTATTGCATGGAGCACTGGGTGTGGTGCAAAAACAATGAAAGAAATTAAAAACACTGAAAGAAATTAAAAAAAAAAAGGAATTCCATGGACACATTTGTGGTTGTCATAGGGAAGAGCATTTTGCAATTGTATCATGTAGGGGAAAATTCTTTCAAAATTAAAATATTGACAAATACATAAATATAGATAGGATAATTCCATCACTGAGTTTATTTTTAATGAATTAAGAGAGAAAATAAATAATAGCTTCAGGTGGAATTTATGCAGCACTTTCAGATATCAGAAGCAGAGGAAAATAAATAATATTTTAAAAATCTGGGGAAAAAAAAAGAATGTGTAACCCCCAGGAACACCTGAAGAAACGTGGTTTAGGTTTTTCCTATGCTCAAGGGCATAATTGATATGAGGCAGGCAAAAGTCCAACTAATGGGTGGGCCTAGCATTGGAAAGGAGATCCTGGGGATGGGAGGATGGTCCCACCAAACACTCTGACTCAGCTGTGACATTCCTGACAGCTGGACTTAGGAGCTGGCTCCAGGATATGAATCCAAGTTTACAAATCCTTCCATTAAAAGACATGGAACAGGGGCAACTGAAGCCAGCTGCGTTTTTAGTCTTAGAATAATAGCTTTACATGGCATAATCGTTTGAAGTTGCCAAATATCTTTCCAATACATTATCTCATTAATCTACCTGTCAGAAATAAAGGATGGATATCTTTATTAAAAATGTGTAATATAAAAATAAGTATTAAGGGAAAGATACAAATTCACTTAATACTTCCAAAGTCATTTCTAGTCTCTTTTCCTACCCATTGGAGTTCAGTTTTCTTAAGGAGATAGCAACCTGGGTCCAGAAGTAAGGAAACAAATTTAGGGAAAAGAATTATTGAAAGGATCTTCTTGGGGGTCTTCTGGGTAAGATGATCATTAGTAATATCAGAAACACAGCTCTAATGTTTGAATCTGACTATATACCCTCAGCCTGTCCAGAAGGTAATGCGAGACACATCTCCTCCAACCCTATGGTTTACTGCTTCAACTCTATCCTACACTCTGATTAGGGTCTACTCCAGATTCCCACTTGCCGAAGCTTTCCTGCTTTGCTCAATCTAGATACTCCCAGTAGGAATTGTAGCTGACAGTCAAATAGGGAAGTTAAATTCAGTTCAACATTTTATTTATCGAGCCCCTAATAATACAAATTACATGAATGTACAAATCTATGTGAATGAACTAAATTCAGGATTGGAGATACAAAGACATTAAGGTATTCCTGCCTTAAAAGAGCTCCCAAATTAATGAGATACACTTACATAAAACTATGTAAAATGGCTAAGCTGTGGGGTTTCTAACAAGAAGCAGTGAAAAAAAAAGGATTATGAGGGCACAGAAGAAAATACAATGTTGATCAACAGTGGCGAAAGTGGACCTCCTTGTCGTTATGAAGTTGAGGAATGTTCCCATTATCCCTGTACTTTGATGCGTTTTAATCAGGAATGCATGCTGAAAACCTCCAGACTCTTTCTATGAAGCCCGCATTACCCTGATCTGCAACCAGGCAAAGACCCCACCCAAAAGGACGATTTCAGACCAAAATTCCTGATGAAATGAAGGCCAATATTTTCAACAAGATCCTAGCTAATGGGATCCAAAAGTACATTAAAAACCTTATCCACCATGACCACTTGGGATTTAACTCTGGGACACAAGGGTGGTTCGACATTTGCAAATCAATCATTATGACAGACAAATCAATAAGAGAAGAGAGAAGAACCACAAAGTCTTCTCAATTGATGCAACAAGAGCATTTCACAAGATCTATTTGCATTGTTTAGTGCTTTTTTTTCTATTTTAACTTTTTACTAATTTTGATGTTTATTTTTATCTATAAGTTATATACATGTATATTTATTTCAAGTCCTTTTCATTAAATTGTTTTATATTTGTAAGTTTTTATTTTTTCTTCCTTCTTTTTTTTTTTAAATTTACTCCTTATTTTGGCATCTTGGTTCTTTTAATGAACAGTTCCAAACACATATTGAGTCTAGTTTTTTGTGTTCTTTTGCGGTTTGTTTTGGTTTCCATTTTTTGTTATTCTTGTTTTTTCTGCTCTCATCCTTTCTTATGGCTGCTTTTATTTTTATATTTATTTTCTGGGCGAAATGAGGAGATGGAGAATTCACCGAAAAAGAATGAATTCACTCACAGGGATTGAAACAACATGGATATAAGTAAGATCTCTGAACTAGAATTGAAAACAATGATTATAAAGATAGTAACTGGGCTTGAAACAAGCATACAAGGCCCTAGAGAATCCCTTACTGTAGACATAAAAGAACTAATATCTACTCAGGTCCACTTTAAAAATGCTATTACTGAGATGTAGTTCAAGTGGAGGCTATACAAAGGGGATGAATGAGGGAGAAGTATGAATCAGTGCTATAGAAGATTAAAGAATGGAAAAATAAAAATGCTGAAAAAATGAGATAAACAAAGCTATTGGATCATGAAGGAGAAAGAAAAGGAAAAAGAGAACACAGATGAGGTAAAGAAATAGTGACATTACACGACATGGCACTAACATCATATCTTTCAATAATTATTTGAAATGTAAGTAGACAAAATGCTCCTACTGAAAGACAGGGTATCAGAATAGAATGAATCAAAACAAAATGAAACAAGAAGATCCATTGATGTGGTCTGTACAAGAGACTCATTTTATTTTATTTTTTTTAATTTATTTACTTGCCAGAAAGAGAGGGAGAGAGAACAAGCGAGCACAGGCAGGCAGAGTGGCAGGCAGAGGCAGAGGGAGAAGCAGGCTCCCTGCCGAGCAAGGAGCCCGATGCGGGACTCGATCCCAGGACGATGGGATCATGACCTGAGCCAAAGGCAGCCGCTTAACCAACTGAGCCACCCAGGCGTCCCAAGAGACTCATTTTAGACAAAAGACACTTCCATATTCAACATGAGGGTTGGAGAACCATTTATAATGGCAATTTACATCAAAAGAGAGTTGGAGTAGCCACCCTTATATCAGATATAGAGATTTTAAACCCTAAAATGAAATAAGAGGTAAAGGAAGACCAAACAATCTGAGGGTTTTGCAGAGGCGGGGGGGAGTGGGAGGTTGGGGTAGCCAGGTGATAGGTATTATGAGTGTGGTATATAGGTGAGCACTGGGTGTGGTGTATAAACAGTGAATTCTGTCACACAGAAAAGAAAAAAAAACATAAATAAATAAATCAATAAAGTGAACTATCATGCAGCCAAAAAACAAACAAACAAACAAAAACCCTCATTTGACAACAACCCAGTACAAATACAATACTTAAAGTCACGCTGCCTGAAAATAAAGGAGCCAGCTGAAAAATGTCAAAAAAATAAATAAATATGGAGTGCCTGGGTGGCTCAGTGGGTTAAAGCCTCTGCCTTTGGCTCAGGTCATGATCTCAGGGTCCTGGGATCGAGCCCGCATCAGGCTCTCTGCTCAGCGGGAAGCCTGCTTCCTCCTCTCTCTTTGCCTTCCCTGCCTCTCTGCCTACTTGTTGTCTCTTTCTGTCAAATAAATAAATAAAATCTTAAAAAAATCAAAAAATTTAAAATAAATAAATAAATAAATCTGATTGGCTCTAAGAACAGTTTAAAGTATGACTTTATTATAGAACTGTTGAATCACTATATTGTACACTTGAAACTAATATAACACTATATGTTAACTAAACTGGAATTAAAATTAAAAATGAAATAAAATTAAAAATAAAATAAAATTTTAAAAAATAAATTAAAAAAACACTTTAGAATAAACTTAGGGAACTCAGCAGTATCATCAAGTCTAATAACATTATTATGGGGATCTCAGAAGAAGATGAAGGGGGAGATGAACCGTGAGAGACTATGGACTCTGAAAAACAATCTGAGGGTTTTGAAGGGGCGGGGGTGGGAGGTTGGGAGAGCCAGGTGGTGGGTATTATGGAGGGCACGCATTGCATGGAGCACTGGGTGTGGTGCAAAAACTATGAATTCTGTTACGCTGAAAAGAAATTTTTAAAAATTACAAAAAAAGGAAAGAAAGAGAAAGCAATCAACAGTCAAATTCAGTGGAGATGTCAAAATAAAAAAATGAATAAAAAGTAAGTTTCCTTGAATAAAAAATAAAAAAAAGAAGAGATACATGCTGAAGCCACATTCTTGACACAGAAGATTCAAGAGAAGCACATTGACATCAGAAAGAGGAAATGAGATCAGAAAAGCGAGAGAAACGATAACAAATAGGACGGAAATCATCCGTGACTAGGGGAAGTGTCATGGCTGAGAGGAGACGTGACAGACATCCTTGCATGAAAACAGAACAGGAGATGGAATAAGCCTGGAGAAAACGGACGAGGCGCCTCAGACAAGAAGCAAGGACTAAGAACAGCCTAAGAATAGCTCCATACACCTGTACCAAACACTGATGTTTGTATCAGATACTGATGCCGAGAAACACCCTGACTGTGTAAGGGAGACCTAAGTAAACATGTTTAGATGGTATCCACCATGCAGACATGATCAGCTGGAGAGCCACATTTAATTCCAACAGTACTCTAGGTAAATGGGCTTCAGGGATGCCACAGCAGCCAAGTGAACCTCAAAGCAGAAACTAGGCTGTCAGTGGTCCCATTCACACATGCAGAATGCAGGAAACATGATACCTGTGGACCTCCGTGGCCAGGGAAGTCCACCACATCACAGAATCAAGCCATGGAAAGAAAAGTGTGGAATGAGCTTTAAAGAGGAGAAAGTGTGTGTCCCAGGGACATAATACCTGCCAACTTTTCCTTTGAAAAGAAGACCAAAACACAGGCATTCTCAGCTGGGGAGAAAACCACAAAGACCCATGGCCCATGTGAAAAAGAACCACTTGATAATAAAATCAACTAACTGAGAGATATAAACACATCAGGCAAGATGGTGAGGTCACAGTAAAAGGGATGATGGCCAGCCTGGGACTCATACTGAATGGTGAATTCTTGCAGGGGCTGGTTTTATGGTGCAGACACTGCAGACCTCAGCTGCAAGACACATGTACATGCTCATGTGCACACGGTCCACTTCTCACATGCAGGCACATGTGCATGCACAGGGCCCACTTCCCACACACGTGTGCACATGCACACATGTGGCCCACTTCTCACACATTGGTTTGCACACACTTGGTCCATGTTTTTCACATATGACTGCATATTCACATCTCATACGTGAGTGCATGTGCACACATGGCCCATGTGTCTCACACATGTGTGGATTCATACACAGTCTATATATCACATGTATGCATGCATATGCACACGGTCCACTTCTCAAACATGGGGGGATAAGTGCACATGCATTGTCTCATGGAGGGATAAATCTCACACATGGGAAATAGGTGCACACACAGTCCATATCTCACACATGTGTGTGCAAGTGCACAGTCCACATATTATGCATGGGGGATACATGCGTATACATAGTCCACTTCTCACACACCCATGTACACATTCATGCACACAGTCCACTTTTCACAAATGTATGCATGCACACACATGGTCTACAACTCAGATGGGTGTGAGTGTGCACACACGGTCCACTTTTCATGTTAAAGTAGAGAATATAAGAATACTCTATTTTTTTCTAAGTTTTCCCACATTGTTTCAATTTTTTTCTTTTTTCTTTTTTTTTAATTTTAGAAGGGCTTTTAAGGAATTAAATCCTTTGGGATGAAGAGACATTTATGTCAAGAAAAATAATGACTTCAGCTTTATCTCAACTTACTGCTTCTATTAAGACTGAATAGTTACAATTTTGTATATATTTTTTTAAATTTATTTTCTTTCTTTTCAGTGTACCAGAATTCATTGTTTATGCACCACACCCAGTGCTCCATGCAATACATGCCCTCCATAATACCCACCACCAGTCTCACCCAACCTCCCACCCCGGCCCCTTCAAAACCCTCAGATTGTTTTTCAGAGTCCATAGTCTCTCATGGTTCATCTCCCCCTCCAATTTCCCACAACTCCCTTCTCCTCTCCATCTCCCCATGTCCTCCGTGTTATTTGTTATGCTCCACAAATAAGTGAAACCATATGATAATTGACTCTCTCTGCCTGACTTATTTCACTCAGCATAATCTCCTCCAGTCCCGTCCATGTTGATACAAAAGATGGGTATTCATCCTTTCTGATGGAGGCATAATATTCCATAGCATATATGGACCACATCTTCCTTATCCATTCATCCGTTGAAGGGCATCTTGGTTCTTTCCACAGTTTGGTGACCATGGCCATTGCTGCTATGAACATTGGGGTACACAGATGGCCCTTATTTTCACTACATCTGTATCTTTGGGGTAAATACCCAGTAGTGCAATTGCAGGGTCATAGGGAAGCTCTATTTTTAATTTCCTAAGGAATCTCCACACTGTTTTCCAAAGTGGCTGCACCAACTTGCATTCCCAGCAACAGTGTAAGAGGGTTCCCCTTTTTCCACATCCTCTCCAACACACGTTGTTTACTGTCTTGTTAATTTTGGCCATAAATCAAAACCACATTGAGATACCACCTTACACGCATTAAATGGCCAAAATTAACAAGACAGTAAACATTTTTTTTTAGTACCGTTTGGTCATTTCCTATCTTCTTTGCAGAAATTTCTATTTAAGTCCTTCTCCCAGTTTTAC
Organism: Mellivora capensis; assembly: GCA_004024625.1. Taxonomy (NCBI): domain Eukaryota; kingdom Metazoa; phylum Chordata; class Mammalia; order Carnivora; family Mustelidae; genus Mellivora; species Mellivora capensis. The sequence goes on along the minus strand of PISX010009231.1, from coordinate 3,590 downwards.
GCTGATTTTTTTTTTTTTTTATTGTTGAGTTATCACCATTTCTGTGTGCTCTGGATACTAGATCCTTGTCAGATATATGATTTGCAAATATGTTCTTCTATTTGTTACATTGCCTTTTCACCTTCTAGGTACTACCCTTTGAAACACATCTTTAATTTTAATTTCATCTTTAATTTTGATGACTCTCAATTTATCAATTTCTTCTTTGGTTGTTTGTGATTTTAGGCCCAAATCAAAGAAACCATAGCCTAATCCAAATTCACAAAGATTTACACCCAGCTTTTTTTCCCTAAGAGTTTTATAATTTTATCTCTTATATTTAGGCATTTGATTTATTTTGCTAATTTTTGTCTGTGTTGTGAGGTGCGAGTCCAACTTCATTCTTTAGTTTGTGGTTATCTAATTGTCTCAGTACCAATTTGTTAACTAGATTATTCTTTCTGTTATCTTGGCACCCTTGTTGGAAATCGGTTGTCCATGATTGCATGAGTTTATTTATGGATTTTCAAGGATAGTATTTAATTATTCATCAGTTGCATATAAGAACCAGTGCTCATTACATCAAGTGTCCTCCTTAATGCCCATCATGCTTTTACCTGATTCCCCCTCCCCCACCCACTTCCCCTTATTTTTTATTTTTTTGGAAGGACACATTTCTGTCCTTTTACAGAAATAGACCATATGAAATACATCCCACTTACTCAAAGTGTTTCTGAAGTCTGTAAAGTTTGGAATTGGAGTTTAGTGGTGGTTATTACAGAGTGATAGGAGTTCTGAGGAACATCTTCTCCACAGTGGTTTGATGTCTCACAACCTGTATTACTTTGCCTTTTTTTTTTAAACAAGATAAACTAAAATTTTAGAAAAAGGAAAAATATACAGATATTCCAGGATTGTTTTGTTATTTTCATAAACTAATTTCCATATCTGAGTTCACTTTTCATGTGAACTGATGACAACTGATCCTTCAATCTGAAAAATAAAGCTCCTAGAACATTTTTCCTCTAAGTATACCTCCCTCAGAAACAGCAGAAGCAGCACCAGCAGAATCAACAGCACCAGCAGTCATGAGATATTTTTATAAATCAGGATCAGACGATCCTGACTCTCATTTTTGCTCAGATGACTTTCAGGCAATGGAAAGAATGGTCCATTACATGTAAATTGCCTGTCAACATAGCCATTCCCCACTGCCGAAGAACATGGCAAGTAACACCTTTGAACATAAACGCCTGCCTTCATCAAATCTTACTGTCTCTGCATAGGTTCTGGATCTGTGAACAAGAATGATGTAAAATCGTATGACTTTATTTATTTATTTAGCATTTAGCTAATCATGATCAATCTTTTTTATTTTATTAAGTTATGTTACTCACCATACAGTACATCACTAGTTTTTGATGCAGTGCTCCATGATTCATTGTTTGTATATAATACCCAGTGTTCCATGCAATATGTGCCCTCCTTAATTGCATCACCAGGCACATCCAGCCCCTACTCCCTGCCCTCTAAAACCCTCAGTTTGTTTCCTGGATTCCATAGCCTCTCATTGTTCCTCTCCCTCTCTGATTACTTCCCAGTTTTCTCTCCCTTCTTCTATGATCCTCTGCATTATTCCTTAAATTCCACATATGAGTGAAACCATATGATAATTGTCTTTCTCTGCTTGACTGGTTTCACCCAGCATAATCCCCTCCAGTTCCATTCATGTTGACACAAAAGCTGGGTATCCATCCTTTCTGATGGCTGAGTAATATTACATTGTGTATATGGACCACATCTTCTTTATCCATTCATCTGGTAAAGTGCATCTCAGCTCCTTCCACATTTGGTTATTGTGGACATTGCTGCTATGAACATTGGGGTTCAGGTGCCCCTTCTTTTCACTACATTTGCATCTTTGTGGTAAACGCCCAGTAGTGCAATTGCTGGGTCATAGGGTAGCTCTAATTTCAACTTTTTGAGGAATCTCCACATTGTTTTCCAGAGTGGCTGCACAAGCTTACATTCCCACCAACAGTGTAAAACTATGACTTTATGCATCTAAGTTCTGGGATGTTCATTTCAAAGAAAACCATACACAGTGCTGTCTAGACACCTGATAAGTGTATTTGACCTACACTTCTGATTTTCTTCATCTCACTGTAAACTATGCTGACAATCAGAAGGTGGAGAACCCATCATTACAGTGAATGCTGCTCCCTGATAGGTACAATCAGCTTGTGGAGATCACATTTGTGGGGTCCTTACAGAACACTACCAAATGCCTAACACCTTCTGTAAAGATCCATCTCTGCTTAACAGTTATAAAAAGCTTCTCTTTCCATTGTTCTGAAAGGAGGCAACTGTGTTCACAGAATGGATTTCATAGATGTGTACTCAGCTGATGATGGTGTGAACCATCCTTCCCAACACGCTGATCCCTACAGAGCATCCCTGCAGCACTGAAACCAGCACACTGGGAAGCCCAGTCTTCATGTGCTGCTGTCCAAGGACACACACTGAGGAGACAGGACTCCAAACCTCAGCCAGAGCCTGCTGCTTTTCTGTTCCTATGGTGACCCAGCCCATGGCTGTTCTTATGGCCCAGCCAAAAAGAGCTCTGTGTTCACAGAACAGCAGGATCCCCCAAAGTGGCTGGGCACTCTGGGGAGACCCTGGCCAGCCAGAGGCAGAGCAGCAGGATGCAGTGGTTCACAAGGCTCAGGGCAGGGAGCTCCCACCAACAGGTGTGTATGTGGCTCATTTCCCAAGAGCAAGGCAGAGGTGGGGGGAGACCATTGGTGCTGAATGACAGCAGAGGAAAGCAAATTCCATCCCTGCCACCATCTTCTGTCCCCAGGGTCCCAGAAGTAAGAGCTTTGACTCACAATTGTTTATCATTCTTCAAAGTATTTCTATTCAACTCTTACCACCCTGAAAAATAAAGGAATTGAAATTTCTCATCACTACATCATCAAACCATGAGATTTGTTTACAACAAATCACTCGGACTTTTCATAAAATTGCTTCAAGTTATTTTAGTATTTTTCTGAAAGAGGTACTGTTGGTCAATAGCTAATCCTTAATCACAGTATTGGTTTCTTCTGTATCTGCCATCTAGATGTTCAACAAAAATAGGTATAAGCCATTTCCTTTGGGGAATATCTGGGCATTACTTCTATAATTCAAGTTGTGCATGGCTGGCATTTCTGTTACAAATGGTATTGGAAAGAACTATGTATACATGTAGTAGAAATACTAAAATCCCCAATGAAAACTATAAAAGATGAATCACTAAACTCTAAAGACTTGGGTTTCCATTGTGGGATGTATAAATCATCATCAAACATCTTTTAAGAGGTAAAATATTTAGTTACAAAATTAATAAGATTTGATACTCAGCAAGAAATGTTTCAAACAATTTGAGATGGGTCTTAACTTCTTAAATTAAAAAAAATTCTAATGTGTCATAGAAATACCAACATTTCAACACTTCAGTGTAATCCACTCCCCAATTCCAGCCCAACTCCCCCCAAACAGTTGTCTTCCATGGTTAAATCTGGTTTTCTACCAGATACAAGTGTATCTAAGGCAATAAAAACACTTTA
>PISX010009230.1:0-76988 GCA_004024625.1 Mellivora capensis | reverse complement strand
CCCCTAAGCATTTATCCTCTGGGGGGCAGCAGTTCCCTGTAAAGGAGGAAAGATAACCTTGGAAAAGGAGCTTGGCCCCTGGCCCTCATTCATTCCACTTCTCATTTTACTAGTGAAGAGAAACTTGCTTCCTACCAAGGCTGGAATTTCACAAAGAATCCTCACTCACTGGAATAAGATTGAAGATGAATCTCCTCTCAAGTGTAGAAACACGTATTCTAGAAGTAAAGACCGTTGGTCCTTCTGGGTCAGCTACTGACAGATGGCTCCCCACATACTTCATGGACCCACCTTTTGTACTATGAGCCACAGGGCAGGACAGTAAAAACAACAACAAATATCATGCTTACAAATTCTCTTAGCCACTGCAATGTTTTGGAAGGGCATCACAGTTAAAAGGTATCCATAGAGGGGCTATGTCAGCTCAGTCAGTTAAGCCTCCGACTCTTGATTTCAGCTCAGGTCTCAGGGTCCTGCATTCAAGCACCACATGGGCTCCTTGCTGGGTGTCGAGACTTCTTAAAAAACAAAAAACAAACCCCCCAAAAAGGTATTCATATATTTGGGGTGCCTGGCTGGCTCAGTGGGTTGTGACTCAAATGTTCAGTGGGCATGTGACTCCTGATCTTGGGGTTGTGAGTAGAGATTGATTGGGGTTGGGCATAAAAATTACTAAAAATAAAAAATTCTTTAAAAGGCATTCATATATTTATTATAATTATGAAAGAATTTAGGGGAATCAAATCTAAGGACTTTCAAAATGGTCATGATTTATGTTGAGAAAAAAATAGAGCTTATATACTACATTTATAGCATAAGTCCCTTTTTGGAATATACACACCTACAGACATTTGGAGAAAACATTTCTAGAAAGTTATAACCAAAATTTCCATAGTAGTTTCATTTGGCTAGTGAGATTACAATAGCTTTTATTTTCTGCTTTTCATTATTCTGTATTTTCTAAAGTTCCCCCATAAGACATTAAAGTATTATGTACTATAAAATACATAAAAAGAAAGAACATGGGGTGCCTAGGTGTCTAAGTTGGTTGAGCATCTGAATCTTGATTTTGGCTCAGGTCATGATCTCAGGATGGTGGGATGGAGGTGTCAGGCTCTGTGCTCAGCACGGAGTCTGCTTGAGATTCCCCCTCTGCCTCTCCTTATGCTCCTCCCTTGCCTCAAATAAATAGATAAACCTTGGGGCACCTGCGAGGCTCTGTCGGTTGAGTGTCTGACTCTTGATTTCAACCCAGGTCATGACCTCAGGGTCATGTGATTGAGCCCCATGTCAGGTTCTGTGCTGGGCGCAGAACCTGCATGAGATTCTCTCTCTCCCTCTCTATAAAAATAAAATAAATAAAATAAAATAAAATAAATCACCTTGAAAAAGTGGTTCATTAAAAAAAAAGAAAGAAAGAAAAAAAAAGAAAGAACACACTAAGAATGTGAGAGAAACATTAATAAGGAATTTCACCATTTAAATGAATATTTAAATATAAATAACCTCAATCTTAGTCCTACATTTTCCTGCCGAATGTTCTGGCTTTTACTTATTCATATTTATCTCGCCCGTATATGGAGCATAAAGTTGTTTTGGGATGGATAAGTTTTCCAAACTAAGCAGTAGCAGATGTCCAAAATAGAGAGACTAAATGCAGGAAAGAGGCATCTGCTAAATAAACTTCTAGGGCAACTCTGAGCAAATTATTGCTCGTGTTTTTCCTTCTCCTCTTAGTCCATCAGGTTCTAGATTGCTTCATCACATAATTCTAGACTCTTTGAGGAGGATGGGCCACGGCTGTCCTCTTGTCCTGCCCTTCTACCAACCTAGAAATCCTTCCCAGAATACCTTGGCCTTGACATCAGTGCTTCTTTTTTTTTTTTTTTTTTTAGATTTTATTTATTTATTCGACAGAGAGATCACAAGTAGGCAGAGAGGCAGGCAGAGAGAGAGGAGGAAGCAGTCTCCCCGCTGAGCAGAGAGCCCTATGCGGGGCTGGATCCCAGGACCCTGGGATCATGACCTGAGCGGAAGGCAGAGGCTTAACCCACTGAGCCACCCAGACACCTGCCCCGACATCAGTGCTTCTGCCAGAAATGCTCTTCCGCCTTTGTCTGGCCCAGAACTTCTACTCATCATTCAATACTCAAGTCAGGGGCCCTGTTTCTGTGTGGCACAGTCATTGGTGGCTATGAACATGGGCTCTGTGGTCAGAGAGACCTGGGATCAATCCTGCCTCTCCTTCTGATATTTGATTTGGGATCTCAGTCAACGTATGTCACCTCTTGGAGCCTCAGTTTTCTTACCTGTAAAATGGGTTTATAGATGTGAGAACGTGTATGGGACCTTCAGATGTTAGCACATAGCAAGCAGGTAATAAGTGGTTAACTACTACTATTTGTCACATCAGTGGTTTCAACACTGACCTACACGTTAAAATCACCTGCAGAACTCTTAAAACATGACTTAATAAGTCTGAATGATGTACTGGGGAAGATCTTTTTAAAACTTGTCCAAGTGGTTCTCATGTGTAACCAGGCTGAGAACAGCAGTTTTGAAAGCATAGTCCCAGACCAGCAGCGCCAGTATCTTTCAGGAAACTCTTAGAAATTCAGCTCCAGGTCCCTATCACAGACCTATGGAATGAGAAACTCTGGAAAAGGGCTCCAGCCATCTAGGTTTCAGTGAGTTTCCAGGAGATTCAGATGCATGGGAATATTTGTGAATCACTGCGTTAGATCATAGGCTAGAGGCACGAGCTGTGTCTGTTGTTCAGTGCCGCATTCCTGGGGCTTAACACTGTGCCATATGCAAATTCAGTTCAGTTTAGTTCAATTCAATTCAAGAAATGTTCACTGAGCACTAATTTTCTGTTAAGGCACTGCGCCTTTGCCCTGGGAATATGACACTGTATGAGACAGGTCCTTGCCCTACAGCTTGCTTACAGCCCTAGACTCGAATCTTCTCTTTGGTTCTCACTGTCCCTTACGCACACTTGCACCTACCACTGTAATCTTTATGCTAATTGATTATATTTTTCTAGGTCTGTGTCCCCCACTAAACTGATCTACTTAGGGCAGGAACAGCCTTTAGTCATTGTCTTAGGAGATGCTCAAAAGCAGGTACATTGCTGGGCCTGGGTCTGCATTCGAAAACAATGGGATGTGTTCACCTAATGTAAAATGATAGGAGAAAAAGGTGGGTTTGATCAGGGTAGCAGAACCACCATGAGTATTATGGTATAAGGGTTTTATCTTAGGGATTTGACTTTATACTGCTGTCGGAAGGTATAGGGAAGTAAGATCCGGGGAAAAGAAGTCGGAGGATCAGAGAAAAGGTCCTCATCAGGCTTCCTCCGGTATTGTGCTGTTGGGCAAATCAGAGCTCTTGGGGAAGTCTGGACAAGCACATCTGGCCTCAGAGGCCTGGGCTGGGGAGTTAGGGAAGAAATCCATACAAGGCTGTTCTGGTGGCCTAGTGTGGCTGTAGGTCAACCTGGCCAGCCGCAGGAAGAGAGCGGCATGCCCGGCAGGGTAGGAGGAAGACAGGCTGGAGCCCTTCAGCTCCCCTGGGTCCTCACTTGGTCATATTACCCCACAGTGCCCAAGAGCAGTGGCTCTGCCTCACTCCACCTTCTTCACCACACACAAATTTCTCTTTGGAGCAACTTTAACCTGGAACCACATAAGGAAGGGGCTTCTCGAAACATAATCCTTGCGTAGCCAAGTTGACACGGTACTAAATCACCCAGCTGGTAAACACTAATTACCTAAAAGGCGAACACTTACATTTCTCCCCCCAAGACCTACCATTTCAACCCTTTTCCCCCCAACAGTCAACTTTAATGATAATATCATTCGTCTCTATCTCCCCACCACCTTAGCTATCCAATATCAGTTAATAACTTCATCTGTTTAGAGGAATAATAATTTTAAAAACTGTCCATCTATGTGCCTTCCAAAGTGGTCCTATTAAATGTCTGGCAAGTTTCTGATGGAAAAACCTTGTGATTGGCATAAAGCTGAGCACAGTCAGAGGTTGGAGTGTCTTATACGTGCAAGAATGAAACCAAGAAGATAGGTTGCATTCTAGAAGGAAAGCCAAGCCCATAAAGACTAGAATAAAAATTCTTTGCTTTCTATCCTTGGCAGTTTTGGCAATTAACTGTGGGATTCCATTTAGTGAGAACCATGAGAGTCAGAGACTTGAAGTCAGAACACAAAGGAAGTTACTGATTAATACAAAATGTACTTGCCAATTGCACTCCAACCTCGCTGCAACAAACAAAAAACCCTTATCTATATCGCTCCCCGAAAATCCGACCTGGTCCTAGAACATTATTTTGGGCAAGTTACATTCAGTTTCAGAGGCCACACGGCTTCTGTACTCGATGGCCTATCTCTCTTCCACATCTCCTAGTAGGCATCACGTGTATACCCAACTACCTACTATGGTTCCACTTGGTGTTTGTAGGCATATTACACACCCAGGACCCAAACTCTGAATCTATGTCATGGGGATCTTTTCCTTCATAGCTTTATGTCATTCAAGTCTAAGCTTAAGTATCTTTTCTTCAGCCATCTTAATCGCTAAGTCAAACCTTCTCCTCACTGTACATTCTCTTACTCTGCTGAATTTCCCATCTCTCCTGCTGGAAAATGAGACCGGGAAGACACGCATGGCTATCCCCATGGAACCTAGAATTAAACAACGTGGTAGGCAATCAAAATTTTTTGAAAAATGAATGGCTAACAGTTATATGAAATAAAGAATAATAACAGATAGCTATCTATCCTCTGAAGGCAAAAATAGTGTGGGGTGCTGTGTTTAAAAACAAAATAACTGTGGGAGATGGTGATTAGGACTGTCAGAGAAAAATCTCTCTGAAATTATAACTAAGACTTCAAAAATGGGAGGGAAGCTCCCTTGCTTAAAGCCAGGGAAATGCATTCAGCGAGAAGGGACAGGAAGTATAAAGGACCTACGGTGTGAAAGGGCTTGTTGTATTTGATAACTGTGAACAAAGAAGGGAGTGGCTGAGGACAAGGATGAAGGGATGAGTAAGAGGTTGTTATGGGGTTTCTTGTGGACAGCCATATGGGGTTTTAGTATTATTCTCAACTAAAACTAACTAAAACTAAAACTAAACTAAACTAAACTAGACTGTTGCACTAGAACTAAACTAAATTAAACTAAACTTCTGCAAAGCTATAAGTGTGGGAATGGCAGGATCTTTGGTTTTCAATTTTATTTTTTTATTACGTTTTTAAATTTTAACTCCAGTATAGTTAACATACAGTGTTATATTAGTTTCAGGTGTATAACAGGGTGATTTGACAATTCTCTATGTTACTCAGTGCTCATAATGATAAGTATCCTTATTTCATCCTTTTTTAAAAAATTATTTTAGAGAGAATAAGAGAGAGCGCACAAGAGCGAGCAGGGGGGAGGGGCAGAGGGAGAGAGAGAATCCTCAAGCAGACTCCCCGCTGAGCAGAGAGCCCAATGCAGGGCTCTATCCCTGGACCCTGACATCATGACCTGAGCTGAAACCAAGAGTCAGAGGTTTAACTGACTGAGCCACCCAGTTGCCCCTATTTCATTATTTTTAATAGCCATGATAAAATAGTGTTATTTCTACCCACTCAATATGATACCATCTCCACAAGCCAGATAAGGAAGACAAAAGATAGGAAAGCTGTTGTAACAAAGGTCTTTTGCTAGATTCAGGCTTCTGGCTCACTTGTAGAAATAAAAGCTGAGATTACTTTCAGAGAATAATTTCTTCCCTTTCAGTTCTTCCTGTTCTTTCTAATCCCTTCTTGGGATTACAGCGGCCACAAACTTAATCCAGGTGTAGCTAATGATACTCGCCTGGGTATATGGTGGGGGTCACAGATAGCAGAGGAAATGAAATAATGAGGTGAGGCAGAGAAGGGATGTATACTCCACTCGTACATTGATTTCCTATGTTCATCCAGCTATTGAAATATCTGAAATGATGTGCCTTTTGGGTCAGTTTCTTTGCAAGTCACTGGAAAGCACAGACCAGCCCCCCCCCCCCCCATTTCCTTGCTCATCAATCCATCCCCTTAGGCACACTAGACTGGAGCACTTTCTGTCATTTTTGATTCATTCCTATCCTTCATGCTTTTTTTTTTTAAGATTTTATTTATTTATTTGTCATAGAGAGAGCACAAGCAGGCAGCGTGGCAGGCAGAGGCAGAGAGAGAAGCAGGCTCCCTGCTGGACAAGGAGCCCAATGCGGGACTCCATCTCAGGATCCTGGGATCATGACCTGAGCCGAAGGCAGCGGCTTAACCGACTGAGCCACCCAGGCGTCCCCCTATTCTTCATTCTTCAAATGTAGTCATTTGTTTTTAAGTCTTTGAAATGCCATTTATACCCCTTTTGTACTCTCGGTTCTTATTGGGACAATCCCGGTGCATGTAATACTCAGTCTCCATCTGACCATCTATCCATCTTTTGTGAGTTTCATAACCTTCCTGTTTTTGAAAAGATTTAAAAGAGTTAATACAGTGGAACAATGTAAATCTGGATAATTAAGATTAAAAAGAGAACAAAGAGGGCCTCAATCAATTGTTCTCACTATGGATGCATTACAAACAATGGAGAACTTATGAAAAATAGTGAAACTTGGGAGATTTGGATCTATATTTTCTAGAGTGCCCTACCTAGGTGATTTGAATGTGCAGCCAAGGTTCAGAGCCTGTGGAATTGGACATGAAGGAGTAGACACTACCAGCCACTCTATGAGCTGATTACAACTTTTGAATCCTGAGTATGGGTGCAAAGGCAAAAAGGGACAGATGCTGTGTTCAACACCTCTCGTTATCTGACAAAACATTTTTCCCCAGAGTTAGATTCTAAAAATAATATATTGTGTATGTCCTAATAATGCAATAGTTACCCCCCCTTTTTTTTTATAGTAATCTCTACGCCCAATGTGAGGCTCAAACCCATGACCCTGAGGCCTGAGGACTGAGCCAGCCAGGAGCCCCTCATAGCTACCCATTGTTGACTGTTTGCCAAGGGCTAAACATTATGCCAATTGAAGGAATTAGCTGTTTTAAGTCTCAAACATGTCTACGATGTGAGCACATTATCAACCTTATATTTCAGGTGAGGAAACTTGGGTCTTGAGGAATTAAATAAATTGCAGCTTTTGGACTAACTGTAGAATCTGATTCTTGAGCACTTCCTATACTGCCTCTGGTATGAATGCCCTAAGCAAAATCTCCAGTTAAAGTTGTGCAAAAGACAGAATGGTGTTCAAATGGAGATTCTTGTAAAATAAAGGCTGAAGGAAAATAATTTAACAAAAGACTTTGTGTAAGGTGTTGAGACAATATCTGGCTTTCTGGTGGACTTATAGGGAAAGATACTGGGACTCCTCAAAGAGCGGGTTGGTATCATGTCTGCATTTTCTCATAGGGGCCTTGGGGAGGTCTGGCCTGTCCCACAAGGCTAGCGCATGGAGCAGCAGCAGAAGGGGGCCAAGCTTGGGTTCAAGAGATCAGCAAGGATGATGAGATCAGCAAGCCTCAAGTCTCTTGGAACTAGGATTAGAGACAGGAAATGGAATATAGGGTAAAAAGCCAAGAAGGGCATCCTGCTTGAGCTGCCAGGCCCAGACAACGTGAGGAATGTCGGTTGGACTGGGCAAGAGGAAATTCCCACGCTGAAGAGAAGCATGAAGGGATCAAATGCGTGGTTCTAGAGCCAAATAAAAAATGTGGGTGTGCCTTTGGCTCAGGGGGAGGGTGCAGATTTTTTTTAAAAAAGTAGTAAAATGTGGGTACTGGGTGATAGGAAAGTCATGATTATTTTACCTTAAAAAGGTCCAAAGTGGACCAAATCTTCATATTCATGAACAACAACTTCATGTTGTTGAGTAAAGTGAGAACCATAGGCTTTGCAGGCCAAACTCGAGTAGTCATTCTTCCGTTAAGGTGTGATGGACAAGATATGCCTGGGACACTGCCTTGAGTCCAGTCAGTCTCATCTGACCCGTGCTCCCCAGAATCTTCCGAATAATGGGTCTTAACACTCTTCCAGCACATCTTAGCTCAAGAAATGTAAAAAGCACTCCATGGCTTACTCTGATCCCAACTGGGCTTCATTTTTTCTCTCTGCTTTGGTCCCTCCACCTCTTCACATCTTCCTGTCACATTAGGCTCACTCACTGCTCCACAAGTGACTGTGGCTTGGATTAAGTGTCTGTCCTATGTGCTTTAGTCTTGACTGCCCAATGAGATTGCTAGTTCTTTGAGGGAAAGGATTTATGGCTTTTAAAATTTCTCTTCTACTCAGGATCTTGTACTAAGCAAATGGAAAAGAGCCAATCCTGCACCTGACTCAGTTACCCTGGATAGTACCTAGGACAGCACCAGCCTCAATGAGCTATTTAATAAGGGTTTTTGGATTGAGAAAATGATCATCTTGGAATCTGAAATTATCTTGATGTGTTTTTTGGTAATGACAACATTGATAACAAAGCCTTATTATTATATGGCATAGTGTAGTTCAAAAGGCTTGAATTTCAGCTCTGTCACATATTAATTGAGTGACCCTGGGCAGGGCACTGAGAGCTACAGTTTCCTCATTGTAAAAGAAAGGTGATCGTGGGGAACCTCTGAGTGGTTGTGAGGATTAAGTTACACACCAAAAGGAAATTGTCTAGCACAGCAAATGGCTGTGTTTTACTACAGAAAATTTAAAATCTCTATCACTTTCTCTTCTACTGGATTTCTAGTTTCTCCTTTACCTAGATCAGAAAGATATTTTAAAAATTTTTAAAGAACTTTGTTGTGGTTAGGTATTTTCTAATAATGAGAAGTTGGTAGGCATCCCATTAACAGAAGATTTTTTTTTTCTTTTTGGTAATTATCTGGACCATAAAAAATAAGAATAAGACAAATTATTCTTCAGTTTAGGCTGGAATCAGAAGGAGAGAGAAGGAAAGATAGAGAGTCTTTAGGTTGCTGGTAGAAACATGACCCACTAACTGTTAATGTGGCCCCCATGATGCAGTCTTGGTGGTAAGGTAGCCTCGCCCAAGGGACTCCTGCCTTGGTTAGGACAAACACTCTAGAGCTGGGCTAGGAGTTTCCATGACAGAGCCACAGCGCCACCATGAATTCACCAGGAATCAGAGCATCAAGACTGAACTTTATTTCAACAAGCAACAGTAGAATGGTATTCTTCTTTTTAACTTTTATCCCATCTTCTTGTCCTTCGAGCCAGGGCTGGTGATAGAGGTTGTTGGGGCTATTATGCCAGGCGTGAAGATGATGCCCACTGCTCAAGAGACCTCGCTCTCAGACGCTGGCTCTGCCCCTGCCTCCTGAGCTCGGCCCTTGTACTCGCAGAGCCTTAGGTGCCTCTGTAAGTATAGTAAAACTCTGTTAATCTGTTATCATTCAACAAAATAAGAGCGAAGCAACCATTTGACAAGATGAGACTTTTTCCTGACATCAATGATTCTTTATTTAAAAGATAATATCGGAAATGAAATAAACAAAATGAAATGAAATGAAATAAAAACTCAGAGGTTCAAATGCATCCCATACACTGAAGTATGTGTGGCATTCAGCCATAGGGAAGTGTAGCTGTTTAAAGCCCTATCTTATTTCCCTGGGCCACAAGCACAGCAAGGGTTGTAAAATATATGCCTCCCGCATGTTATAAGGCAATTAAAGACAATCATATTATTCTCTCTTGCAAAAACCAGTACTCTTCATGAAGTGTCACAGCAAAAAGATGAGATGATCATAAAGTGAGGCTAGAGAGGAATTTCCTCATAAAATTTCTGAACGAACTTTGCATCCCATCTCAGGATATTCCCTTGTCAATTATTGAAAAAACATTTTCCTTGGCAAGACTGCCTCGATATTACTTCCTCTGCTTTCTGTCCTTATCCTTAAACTCAGAGTTGCTGAAAGCCCAGGATTACTCAGTGTAGCGAAGGCAACAAATAAACAAACAAAACTCCCATGTGAAAGCCCTGTTGCAAAGGGTACCTCTTGAGCAAACAGAAATGACTGACTTACAAGAAACCCTCTCACCCAGAAAGAGAATTATCAGGACAGCTTTGTCAAGTGGGAGTGACTATTTGACATACTAGTCATTCTGGAAACTGAAAGTCAATCAATTTACTTCCTCCTGTCCTCTCTTGGGCCGATCTTTCTTCCTTGTCTCTTTAACCTCTGGAGACTTTATTGTTATTTCTTTCCCATTAAGAAATGCAGCATTTAGTCCCTGGACTTCCCTTATTTTCACACGTGTTCAGGGACCATATGCCACAGTTTATTCAGAATGTCAAGAATCTTTGTATGAAAGTCGATGACATACATTTTAAGGTACACATTTGTTGTACCAATTGCGGTAGGCCACAAGGCACATGAGTTTGTCCATTTTCAGTGTTAGTAAAGAAGTCTTGGGAGGAAGACCCAGAGGGGATTTAGGATTCTGTACACAGCTTTATGTTGTCCATAGAGATTGACAGTGTCCCACTGGGCATCTCACCCCTTCTCTCTAGGCTGTTCTGAAGCTTTGGGGCTTTTGGTGCATTATATCAGGATATTTAGACAATGGGGAGGAGAAATGATCAAGTGTTAAGACTCATGTCTACATAAATTAATACAAAGCATCAGTGAGATCAAAATCATGAAATTCTTTCACTTCCACAGCTGTATTCAATCCATTAACTGGCTTCCAAGGGCGTCCAGGACATTTGGGGGAGGTTTTTTCTGGCAAGTCAGATATCAGGTTAAATGAAAGGCTATTTGGCTGTATCTGAATGTCAGGGATCCAATCATCATCCCTCTCTGTGGGAGATGGTGGGTTAGGCATCAGGGCTGCAATGAGATCTGAGTCCTGAAAGTCAGGCACGGTAACTGCTATCCCTGGCTGGGCTAGGGAAGGGAGAGGTGTTGGCTCTTCTGTCTTCTCTTGTGTCTCTGCAGAAGAGGTGGTACTATCTTCAGAAGAACTTGCCAAATGCTCTGTTTTCCAACCATTATGCTTTCCATTGTCTTTTCTTTTATTTTTATATTTTCCATGGCCTTGGTCATGCTCATGTGTATGTCCCTGGGCTAGGCCACGTCCCTTGTGATATCCATGGCCAAGGCCATGTCTCCCTTGGTGTTCAGGGTCATAGTCAAGTTCCCGTTGATGTCCATGACCAAGGCCATGTTGCTTTTGTTGTCCATGGCCACGACCATGTTGCTTCTGATGTCCATGGCCAAGGTCATGTCCCCTGTGGTACCCATGGCCTTGGTCATGCTCATGTTTATGCCCATGGCCAAAGTCATGTTTTATTTGCTTTCTACGGCCCCAGCCATGCCTATGAGTAGGTCCTTGTTCTTTTCCTGAATCCCGCTCTTCATCTTGTACAGATGCCATGGAAGTGTGGGGTGGACTTACAGTTGTTCCTTCTTCTATTTTCTTCATGGGTATTGATCGGAAAGGTGAAAAACCTGGAGGCCTTTTCATCAATATGATCTAAACAGGAAATATTAAGATGAATGCATTACTGTGAAAACCATACTATCCCTGAAGAAAGAAGGGACAGAGTCCTGGCAATGCTATCTTCGTTTACAATGGGACCTATCTACCAGACTTTAAATACTCTATTAATATTCCAGAGAGGATAATAATGAATATTTTTTCCTCTTTTGATTGATTTATAATTTGTGGGTATTGATTATTGTTCTTAGTACTCTAAGCTGGAGAGTTTTTTATTCATTGATACTGCTTCTATTAGCACAATTATTGTTTTTATCCTAAAAGGCCCTAACTGGCTTTATGAGTGGAATATCTAGGGAGCGTATATCCACAACTACTTTGTTGGATTAAACACATTAGCAGTGTTACCAGCTTGAAACTCAGTCTTTGTATAATGTTTCAGTTGGACTATAACATACTGACACATGGCAAAATCCTAAAGGAGGCAAATTGTACTGAAGATATGATCTTGTGGGTTATTTCCTCTACACTTTCACTACTGTGACAATGTGCTGGTCAGAGGCAGTGTTTGTTGGCACAAAGGGCATGGTTTGGGGAGGCAAACAAGTCAGAACCTGCTAGGAATCAGCATCATAGTGAACAGGATGGGCTCTGATTTGATCTAGATTTGAATCCAAGCATCACCAGCTTTACTTTTCTTATCTGTAAATAGGATAATAACAGCACCTGCCTCATAGAGGGGTTATGAGGGAAATATGTGTGAAGCTCTCAGTACAGGGCCTGGGAGAGAGAGTGCACTTTGTGCACTCTTGGCATCTTTGTAATTTTTAGTATGCCATCCTTGAAAACGGAGAAAGTCTTACTTACCTCCCAGGGATCTTTTAAAAATTAAAAAAAAATGATGCAAAGTAATGCTTCCTGAATTTGAACATGGGTATGACCCCCCCACACAGCGATCAGGTCAAAAATGCAGATTTTGAGTCGATAGATGTGGAGAGGGGGCTGAGATCTGCATTTCTCCAGAGCTCCTTGGCTGTACGCAGTGGGCATGGGAGAGCTCAAGCACACCTTGAAAGTGCACAGCTATGGTGTGAGCCCTCCACAGTAGCATCTGCCCTTCCCCAAGAGAGGGCTCCCTGCCTGTGGGATGCTGACAAGGCATGGCAAGTAATTATGAGGACTGCTGCTCTCATGTCTCAGGCCATAAGGAGGTCAGCACAGAAATGTGAGCGTTTTCCCTCATTTTAAGAAGATAGTCTCCTAGTTCATTTAACTAATGGTTCATATTCAACCTCCATATATGACTTTTCAGAATGAGCAAAATTGACCTGAGCTGACTGCAATTAGAATCATACCTTTGTCAGCGGCTGACAGTTGACAGTAGGGTAAATTTTTTTCTCCCGAAGTATCACAAAAATTTCAGCTTTACATTCTAGGGCTTGCTATCCATGAAAACAGAAGCCAAAAGAGAGAACGGTGTTATTCATGAGATGCTTAAACAAGTATAAAATATCAAAAAGTTTTCTAGGGAACAAGTATATAGTTGCATTATTACTCACTCCATATTTATTGATCTGGCAACTTTCTGTCAACTCTTCGTTAGTTTCTTTGGAACACATGGTTTCCCTGGCTGTGAACTCAACTGAATATTTCTCTCCAACTACCACCTGGATAATTAATTAGCACAAAGTAGGAGCTTAATTAATACTATATAATAAATCATATGTTTTCATCCTAAGAACTTTTGGGGGAGAATGTTGACATTTTAATTATATACTGAACAAATGAGAGTTACACAGAAAAGTACATGTTTGACAACAGAACTTTCAATTTGTATGCATGTGAAAAATATTTGGCTAATGACTGGTCTCATTTCCCTTTCTAAATGGGGAGGAGGGGAAGCAAGCTATCATTTCTATTTTTATATTTTCCTGAGTTTTATTGTTTGACAGCTGCAAAATTCATGAATAATTCAAGGGCTCAAGTTGTAACAGAATCTAAGTAGGAAGAAAAACTTAAATATTTTCTTTGAAATGCCTTATCATCCTGCCAAATCTTATGTCAGAGAAATACTGAGTTGTTACCACTATAGAATTATTTGATTAGAAAAATATTTGGATTTTCAAGCTTTCTTCTCCTCCCTTTTTGTATTAAGAATATATTTTAATCTCTAGCAACAACTTTAATCATTTGTCTTTCATCATGTTATCTTCCTTTAAGCAATTTGTGTTTTTTGCTTTTTTGTTTTGTTTTGTTTTGGTCTAGAAGAGGCACACCTCATTTATTTATTGAAAAATCCCAAGGATGGATTTTTAAGTCATTTAAAAATGCCATATCTTATATTTCTTCTATCCTGAAAAATACACTTGATAAAAATGTTTTAAATTATATGTTAAGAAGTTGATGTGGTTTCTAGACCAAGTTATTTGGTATTTAATTCTAGGATTTAAGTGTGTGTGTGTGTGTGTCATGAATTGACTATGTCCCCCACCAAACTTGTATATTGAAGCGCTGACCTCCAATGTGATGGTATTGGAAGGTAGATATTTTAGGAGGCACTTAGATTTAGATGAGGTCATGTTGGTACCCTCATAATGGGCCTTAAAGAAGTGTCTTTAGAAGGGTCTCATAAGACCAGAGCTCACTCGCTCTCTCTGAAGTTGACACAGCAAGAAGGTGGCCATCTGCAAGCCAGGAAGAGAGCCCTCGCCAGGGAACCGAATTGGTTGACTTTTAGACTCCTAAGCTCCTAGCACTATGAGAAACAAACTCCTATTGTTTAAATCACCCAAACTTTGCTATTTTACTATGGTAGTCTAAGCAGACTGTTTGTATGCATGAGTGTGTGTTTGTGTGTGTGTGAGAGAGAGAGATTATGTAGCTCTCAAGAGAATACATCCTACGTATCTGTTGACTTAGAAGGAAGACCATTATTGAAAAAATAAAGTTATAGGGTGATAGTACAATCCCATTTTTGTAAAAGCAAAACTTAACAGTCTTCCCTATCTCTTTATACTTTGTAGAAACATGGGAAAAGCAAGATGGGAGGCAAGTGAGGAAGGCAGAGTTGTAGGAAGAACTAAGCTCCTCTTCCTTCTTTCTTGTCATTGTCTCGCTGGGTAAGCATAGTTAAAATTTTAAGAGAAATATAATAATTAACTTTTAAAACTCCAAATGTATGTGTAAGTAGGGAGGAAGTTTCTAAGAGGGTTTTAGCATCTATACTTTGGTGATCATAAATTTTCTGGCTTATTTCAGGGAATACTTTAATCCAATTTTTTGGCCTTAGAGTTGATCAATATGATGTTGCCTAAGAAAGTTGACAACACATAATTAAATGACAGCTGGAAGCTTAGTTGTATTCAGGGTCCAGAGGAGAGGAATGGAGACCTAATGCCATCTTCTGTTTGAGGGCCTCAAGGTCACGTCCTTTAACACCATCATCACCAGGTGTCATTCTTACCGGTAGTCTTCCCTGCTTAAATCCATCCTGTCCAAGTTTTGTTTTTAAAATAGAGAATGCTATATATATAGCAATATAAGTTCTAATGATATTTGAAAATTACAATTAATGAGCTGAACAGATCTAAATATTCCTCATATCTGGGAATGAGGAAGCCCTTTCTTAGGTGAAGAGCAGAAGAAGGAAACCTAAAGGAAGGGGAAAATGTCTAAATTTGATTCAACAAAAATGAAAACTGATTCGCAAAATCACAGTAAGCAAAGTAGCAAGGCAATTGGGGAAAAACATAACATAGGGTCAATAAAAAGCCCAATGCCAAAACAAATATGGAAAGGACATGAACAGGTATTTCAGGAAAGAAGTTAAAATGATCATTTATCCTGGAAAAAAAAAAAGTTTACTTCATTAATAACCAAGGATATGCACATTTAAAAAGCAATGCAACATCATTTTTAATCTTCCATGTTGGCAAAGATGGAAGCCAGTGACGATGCCTGCTGTTGGCCAGGGCTGGGGAACATGCAACTTCCATCACCGCTGGGAGGAGTAGAATTCGAGATCATCAATCAGTGTCTTATACCCAGTTGGTGTGAATGTACATTAGCATAATTGCAAATAATTTTGTAATTCGGCCATTTGCATTCAGTCTTAGACATATACCGATATCTATTCCTTGACATTTCCAAGATTTTGTCCAAGGAGAACCTCCTCAGTGCACACACACAGATCCTTGATGTATATTCATCTGAGCAGAGGCAGGGAGGAATGCTGATGGGGCGGGGGGCGGGGGGCAGGGGGCAGCAGCAGCAAGAGTGGGGCAAAAAAGGGGCATGTGACAGAAATCACAACCATTCACAAGCGAAAAATGGAGGATTTAGGAAGTCGTCGGTTTCTGAAATATGAATAGATATGCACCCACACAGGACTAAACATGCAAAGCCAAGGCAAGACTAAAACTGTAAAAGAAATCTCTAGCAATCTGGCAGATTGGTCATATGGAGCTTGGCTCTTAACAAAATCATCTTATGATAAATTGAGTTTTTTAGTAAAGGGGTTGCTTCCACCAACGCTGCCCTGCGTATCTATCCTCGAGCAGTCAAATTGCTCTCTCTTTAAACACAGGCATCAGTAAAGATCCCCATCCCTGAAAAGTAAGTTTGAAATCTTCACAATATTCCAGCTCGATCTGGCAACGGAGGGCTGTCAGTTGCCTTCCATTCACACAGCATTACCTACTGTGGTTCCCCGGCATTCTTAGCGTAAACAAACACGCATACACGCTGGAGAGCGCATTGGCTCCCTTACAAAGAGAACTAGAGCGACCGAGAGCACTAGATAGTCACGCTTGGGAATGAGTGGTTCTCTTCCTGACAGCAAATCTCGGACCCGAAAGAAATGACGGGCACTGCACGACTCCTGCACCATGAAGAACAAGGGATGGTCCGAGCAACGCAGAGAGGTGGAGCGCCAGGGAGAGCTGACAAACAGAAGTGGCCGGGATTCTCTTGTCTTCCCGGAGGGAACCCCGTGCCAGGCACGTGCTGGTGAGACCAGGAGGAGGGGGCCGGCCTTGGGGACAGGAGCAAGCGCCTAAGTAGGGGACAAAGGGTCAGGTTTGGTTTACTTTCATGCTGTTTGTTTAGAGGTTTTCTTTCAGTCTTAAAACTGGAACAGGAGGGGCGCCTGGGTGGCTCAGTGGGTTAAGCCTCTGCCTTCGGCTCAGATGATGATCTCAGGGTCCTGGGATCGAGCCCCGCACCGGGCTCTCTGCTCAGAGGGGAGCCTGCTTCCTCCTCTCTCTCTGCCTGCCTCTCTGCCTACTTGTGATATATAAAATCTTAAAGAAAAAAAAAACAACTAGAACAGGAATTGGGAAAGATGAACATAAATAACCCATTGTCCTGTCACCTAAACAAACAAACAAACAAACAAAACCCACCACTATGAATAGTCTGCGAGCTTTGTCTCTTTTCAGTATTGTCTTCTGTACTTTTTAATAACACAGTTGAGGACAGAATGTATGTTCAGTTTATGGCCTCTTGTTTTTCCCTGCATATTTAGCACGAGTCATTGCCCACACAAAGAACGTCTCACAAAGATGCTTTCAAATTGCTGCTTAAAAATACTCTATTGTAAGGCTATGCCAGACATACTGAATCATTTCTAGATTATTGATCATTTTGACAGTTTATCTTTTGGGGGGTGTGTTACAGTTAAAGCTATGATGAATATCGCTGTATATAAATATTCCTTCTAGTTTATATTTCTAGAAATTAGAAATTTGGCTTAGTACTGAGCCAAAGTATGAATTTTTTTAGTGCTATTTCTTTCACCAGATTATAAAGATCATGTTGGTTTGCTGTAACAGTTTGGTTCTATTTTGATTACTTTTCTTTAGCTTGCATTTAGGGAAGTCAGTTTTGAGGTGTATCATAGGACTCTCTCCATGAATACATTGATTATAGGCTTCTGGAGTGGAAGGAATCTGGATTCTATTAGTCTAGCCACTCATTTTTTCAGATGGGACCTCAGGGCTGAGTGAATCTGAGTGACTCCAGGGTCACCCAGGATAGTAGTGGTGCTGTGGTAGAGCTGGGTCTCTCCTGACCCCCAGAATAGGACACCTCTCAGCCTCTCCTGACAGGGCATGGAAAGAGAGATGAATCCCCAGAGGGTACATCTGTGAGAGGGAAGGACACCCAAGGCAGGGGAGAAGTGACATGCAGATGAGTCTGAAGAATCTGGACAAAGACAGAACAATGGGGCCAAGCCCAAGGCACTATGTGATGCTATGAGAATGAATCTAGAAAGGCAGAGAGTAAGTCTTGCCTTTCCAGGCACTGCATTTCGCTAATTATGTAATAGTTGCAAATATGTATAGAGCACTTTGGAGTTTGCAAAGTGATTGACATATGTTCGTATTTGATCCTCACCCCATCCTTTACAGACAGAAAATGGAGAACATGTTCTAAATGACTTTTCCAAGATCACACACAAAGAATGCAGGGAGATTGGCACTTGAAATTCAGATCTCCCAAATCCTATTCCCTGGGTATGCTGGTTCCCAATGCAGAACCAAGGACAATGGCAAAATTAGTCAGCAAGTCACACTTGGGCTATAATATCACTCTTTCTGTAGCATACTTTACAGACCTGTACTGTTGCACTTTTCACTTTGTCAACCTTGAAATAGAAAGTTCCATTATTCTCTGCATTAAGCTTTGCGATAGAATGATTCAGAGGCACCTCCAGCTCTGGGCTGTTGACAGGGATGTCTTTGGGGCAGCCAGTGCAAATCTTGGAAGGTTGTACAAAATCCTCCCCTGAAAGAAACAGGTTTCAAATTAGCGTGTGCAGGAGAAGGAAAAGTCTAGCCAAATAGCTCTCCTGCATGTGACCTAGCATCTATTTGTAGAGGGCCACCTGACAACCCGAGGCTCAGCAGTGAGTGTCCTGAAGTTGTCTACACACCTTCTGGCCTCTCCTCTTTTTCTCTTCTCAGAGCCAAGTGTGTTTAGGAAAACATTCAACCAGTAGGTGTTAGTGGCGCAATCAATATGCTGTATTTTTCCTAAATTTTTGCATCTTGGATGGAACCACCTATAAAGAACAATGCTTAACTTCCA
Organism: Mellivora capensis; assembly: GCA_004024625.1. Classification (NCBI taxonomy): domain Eukaryota; kingdom Metazoa; phylum Chordata; class Mammalia; order Carnivora; family Mustelidae; genus Mellivora; species Mellivora capensis. The sequence continues at coordinate 58,406 of PISX010009230.1, read as the reverse complement.
GGAATGACTCTCTAAGTGGGAAACTTTAAGTACTATGATTCTGGTGAGCAGGCAGTTTCCGTAATGCTTCTCACCATGAAATGCACATAACTAACTTCCAAGCGTGAGAAAAGCCAACTCTTGGTATTGTACCCAGAGGCCACCCATTTCCCCTTGTCATCACCATATTCCCTTCTGGCTGCTTACAGAGCAGTGTCACCTGTACCTGTCACCGCCCAACTGGGCAGAGACACGGTAAGTTGTTCTCGGGAAGGTCTGCTGATCTTACAGACTTGGTGGCAGATCATGGAAACCAAAACACAATTCCTGTGAGAAGACCTAGCCCATTGTCAGGGGCCAGCAGGCACTAGTAGAGCCCTAACACGTATCACGTCATACCTGGATAGAGGTCACACTTCTGCGAGAAAGAAGCAATTCTCAGCTGAGGATCCATGTGTGCCTCATCTGTACATTCGCCGATATCCTGGTTTTCAAAAAAAGTATATGGGTACAGAAAGGAAGAACATTTTTAAGAACCTGTAAAGTAATCGACTAGTAAAACTAAAGATAGCCTGTTGACTTTACAAATCATCATGTAGAAAATGAAAACAAAACATAGTCTGATTGTGAAGAGGGAAGAGAAGACAGCTAACAGCATCAACAACAAACACATAGGCACAAAAACCCACAGAAACATGAAACAAGATGATGAGAATGCCTAGTGTAGAAATAATAACCATATAAGTGAACAGATAAAATTTTCTTTAAGAAAGGTAACGACTTTTAGATTAAGCTAAAAACAAAATTAAGGTATTACATCTTCAAATATACTATCTTATAATAAAAAAGATAAAGTTTAAATATAATGGATGAGCAAAGCTATATAAGGCAAATATGACAAAAAAGTTATACTGGAAAAAGTAAAATTCAAGGTAACAAATACTCATAAAGGTAGTACGAAGATTATTTTATTTATATAAAAGATATAGTCTAGAAGCCCACAATCAAGATACATAAAGCAGGAAACATATAGGAATAGAAATGGATAGAAATCAGTGTGGTGGGAAATAAAACAAACAACTATAAATTGAAGACAGGCCAGATGGATTAAAAAATAAATAAGGTAATTGAAGACTTGAATAATATAATAAATATCTAGTTAAATCACATTTCCATATGATACACATGTTTTAAAATGACACTCACATAAGTATGGTGCAAAATTTTTAATCACTTCCACACTTTTTTGTGTGGCCACAAAAAAGCCACAATAAATTTATCAAATCAAAAATAATAAAGGCCATGTTCTTTGGCCTCAGCATCAAAAGGAAAAAAAACTCCCTGAAAATTAATATTATATTACTTACATGTTTAAACAAATAAGTAAATAAAAATGAACTAATTGGAAATATAAACACACTTGCCTAAATAGTTAGGGTTCCTTGGACAAGGAAAGAAAAAAAAGACAAAACAAAAAGAAAATTCCATATCATATTGCCAGAGTGCCATTTATTTTTTTTTTAAGATTTTATTTATTTATTTGACAGATAGAGATCACAAGTAGGCAGAGAAAGAAGGAAGCAGGCTCCCTGCTGAGCAGAGAGCCCAATGTGGGAATCAATCCCAGGACCCTGGGATCATGACCTGAGCCAAAGGCAGAGGCTAAATCACTGAGCCACCCAGGCGCCCTGCCAGAGTGCCATTTAAAGTTAACTTGTGGCTTTATATGCTTTTGTAATTTAAAGAGGCAAGAAACAAAACAAAACATCCCCAAGTCTAAGTGTTTATCTCAAGAAGTTAAAGAAAAAGAATAATGAACAGTCTTCAGGAAAATAAGAAGGAAAAAACAATGAAGGTAAAAGCAATACTGAGAAGTTAGAAAACCGCACTAGCATTAAAAAATAAACTCAGAAGATCTCTCTTGGGGTGAGGAAAAAAATCAAGCACGAAAAAAAGGCAACAGAGCAAAGCATACAGAGAAGTATAAAAATATAAGAGAATATTATGAACAAGTATGTGATAATTTAAATTCCAAAGAAATAGATAATTTTCTGAAAATTATAATTAACCAACTGACTTAAAAACAAGAAGAAAACTTGAATAGATGAATGACTGGAAGGAGAGGATGTTATTCCTACTCTAAACTTCATTCCACTTCTCACCTCCAAACAATATAGATGTTTTAGGGATGAATAATTTTAAAAATTAAAGAAGTATATATATTTCCATGTTGTATAAGCTGTTTCTGAATATAGAAAATAGTGGCAGAAGTGCCTGGTTGGCTCAGTGGGTAGAACATGTGACTCTTGATTTCAGGATCTTGGGTTTGAGCCCCATGTTGAGTGTAGAGATTACTAAAAAAATAAAGTTAAAAAACTAAAATAGTGGCAAACTATTTTCATTCTATAAAATTCTAATCCTGATATCAAAACCTGAAAAAATAGAATGACATACAAACACACACCCAGAAAACTGTTAAAGCCCTTTCACTTATAAATATAGATGTCAAATTCCTAAATTAGAAATAGAATCCAAACATATATCTAAAGAATAATTAAACTAAACAAATAGAGTTTAGTTTAGGAACCCAAAGATTACTTTAGGAAAACTGTTAAAACAACATAATATTAAATTAGGAAAACAGGGGCTTCTGGGTGGCTCAGATGGTTAAGCTTCTGCCTTTAGCTCAGGTCATGATCTCAGGGTTCTGGGACTGAGCCCTTGTGTCGGGCTCCATACTCAGCAGAGAGTCTGCTTCTCCCACTCCCACTGCCTCTCCCCCTGCTTGGGCGCTCTCTCTCTCTCTCTCAAATGAATAAAAAAATCTTTAAAAAATAAATTAGGAAAACATAATATGATATTTCAATATCTGTTCTAAACCATTTGCTGAATTCAATACCAATTCCTTATTTAAGAACAAAACGAAAAGAACAAAACTCTTTAAAGAACAGGAATGTAAGGATGCTTCCTTAACATGACAAAGAATGTCTACCTGGAACCCAGAGCACGTATAATACATAATGACAAACTCTTTGAGGCTTTCCCAATAAAATCAGGAATAAAACATGATGGTGTGGGATCACTGTTACTTCAAAAATTATGTCTGCCTGTTTGGGTCAATCCATTAAGACATCGAACAAAAAAATGAGCATCAGAAAAGAAAATAAAAGTATTTTTTGCATAAGATATTATTGTATATCCAGAACAATCAAAAGAATCAATGAAAAGCTCTTAGAGCTAGTAAGAATTCAGTGGAGTTGCTGGGTGTAAGAAAAATGTATAAAAAGTGTACTTTTCTATCTAACAATTTATTAAAAAGAGAAAAATTAAAAACAAAAGGATCTAATTCCTCATAGCAATAACCAAAACCAAAAAAAAACCCCAAAACGAAAGCTAGTAATAGCCTTAGTGAGCAATATTTTGGATATATATAAAGAAAATCCCACAACTTTAGAAATATAAAATGAAACTTTGTCTAAATAGAGTGTATACCAAATTCTGGACTAAAAAGACTAAATGAGAGTACATATGGGTTCTCCTCAAATTAATTTAGACATGTAATGGAATCCCAATCTATGTGACAATGTAAGTTTTTCTCACAAACTTTTTCTAAGGTTGGTTTTGAAGATATAAACACTGGATAATAAATCACATATTTAAACTTTCTATGAACCTATGGCTGTTTAAACATGGTAGTTTTGATACAAAAACAGAGAACACATTTTTTTGGACAAGACTATTATGGAATAAAAGTTGTCATTAATTTATGTAGCAGGAAAGACTGTTGCAACATCTGGTTATTCTCTTAAAAAATTGAAAAAAAAATCACGAGATACATCAAAATTAATTCCAGATAGGATTGAAAGTTACATTATAAAATACTGACCATAGACAAACTAGAAGAAAAAAAAATATAGTGACTGCTGTGCAAATGGTGGAAAATTTCAAATGAAAATATTGGTAGATTTGGCAACCTGTACAAAAAAATCTATTTATAAGTCAGAAATACTATAATGAAAACTAAAAAGTAAACACCTGAGAAGATATGACAAAGCACTGATACATTTACTATAGAATATGACTTTCCAAATCTTTAAGATTTATTCCAAAGACAAATGGGCAAAAAATATAGAAGACAATTTATAAATTCAACCCATAAATTTCCAAATCTATGAAAACATATTGGCTAAATAAATGCGTATTAACTACATTGTTTGGTAAAATGAAAACTAAAAAGGTTTTTGTCTATGAAATTAGCTAAGTTTTTTTTTAACCTTCATGACTTTTTAACTCACTTTTTTTTTTTTTTAAGTAAACTCTGCCCCAAGGTGGGGCCTAAACTCATAACCCCAAATTCAAGGGTCTCATGCTCTACCAACTGATCCAGCCAGGTTTTTTGTTTTGTTTTGTTTTGTTTTAATATTGAATTCTATCAGGAGTATACATTGCTGAAAGAATTTAAATTGATGCATTCAGCAAACAATTTATATATATAAAGAGTTTTAAGAGCTTTTGGGAAAAAATTGAAGTATAATTATAATATCCTATTAGTTTCAGGTGTACACCATAGTGATTCAATATTTTTTAAAAGATACTGTTTTCAAAAAAAAAAAGAAGATACTGTTTTCCAAAACAGCTGTACCACTTTACATCCCCACCCGAAAGGGGAACCTTGGTTCCCCTTTCTCCTCAGCAGTAACACTTGTTATTTTTTGTCTTTTTGATACTAGTGAATCTGACAGGTGTGAGATACCTCATTGTGGTTTTATTTGCACTTTCCTGATGATGAGTGATGTAAGGTTGAGCTTCTTTTCATGTATGTGTTAGCCATCTGTGTGTCTTCTTTGGAAAAATGTCGGTTTAGGTCCTCTGCCCATTTTTAAATTGGATTATTTCTTTTTTTGGTGTTGATTTGTGTCATTTCTTTATATATTTTGGATACTAACCCACTAACAGATGTGTGATTTGCCAATATCTTCTTCCATTCAGTAGCCCACTTTTTTTGTTGATGATCTCCTTCACTGTGCAGAAGCTTTTAATTTTGATGTAATCTCATTTGCTTATTTTAGTTCTGTTGCCCCTGCCTGAGGACACTGATCCAAAAAGGCATTTCTAAAATGGATATCAAAGAGCGGTCTCTGTTTTATTCTACAAGCATAATGGTTTCAGGTCTCACATTCAAGTCTTTCGTCCATTTTGAATTTATTTTGTTTATGACATAAGGCAGTGGTTCAATTTTATTCTTTTGCTTGTTGCTGTCCAGTTTTCCCAACACCATTGTTGAAGAGACTGTCTTTTCCCCATTGTGTATTTTTACCTCTTTGTCAGAGATCACCATATAAGCATGGTTCATTCTGGGCTCTCTATTCTGCTCCATTGGTCTCTGTGTCTATTTTCATGCCAGTACTACTTTGATTACTATAGCTTTATAGTAAAAGTCTGTAGTAAATCAGGAACTATGATACTTCCATCTTTGTTCTTTCTCTAGATAAGAGTTTTAAGAGCTTCTATACAATCTTATACTATGTGTAAAGCTGAGAGTTTATTCTGAGGGAAAAAATGCCGAATACAGAAATAACTTTATTCTAAAAAATGTTTGGTGAGTTATTAATTATAATAAAAATAGGAAGAAACCCAAATGTCCAGAAAAAGGAAAGTAATTAGAAAATAATCTATGGTATACTCACTAGACTTTTCCACAGTTATTTAAAAAGAAGTTTATTGAGAGTTTTAATGGCATAGGAAAATATTTAGGTGAAAAAATGTAGCATGTAAAATAAATACAACTATTAAAAGACAAAAAAATTACCAAAAATTATCTGTATGCCCTATAAAAAAGAAAGGAGGAGAAATACTCTAAGATGTCTTTGAATGTTTGGGCATATGTGGTTCAGTATTATTTTTTTCTATGTTTTTTTCCTCTGTTTTTGCATTTCCTTAAAGTTTCCTATACATGTATATTTCCAAAATAGGAATATATATATGTGTATATATGTATATGTACATGTATATAATGTCATATTTTTGAAAGATACAGGGAACATCAGACTTAGAATACCTTAATTTCAGATGGGGAGAGGACGCTGAAAGTAGCCCAAAGGTTCTGAATTCTATCAGCATATTTGGTTCACCTGAGAAGCTTCTAGATCATTCTGATTCCAGGGACCCACCCCAGACCAATTACATCAGAATGTCTGGGTGAATGACCTGGGAATAGGTGTTTTTTAAAGCTAGCAGAGTGATTTTAGTATGCAACATGGCCTGAGAATTATTTATGAAACCTCTCAAATCAGTGCTTTTCAGACAAATAAATCACCAGAGAATCTTGTTAATATGCAGATTCTGAATCAGCTGGAGAGGAGTTGAGCTCCTGCTTTTCCAACAGCCTCCCTGGTGACGCTGTTTCTGCCGCTCACTGTCACGCACTTTGCATAGCAAGGTCTTACACTATTCCAGTTGTGGGCAAAACATTTCATTTCTGTTTCATGCCCTTGAACTATGCTAAGCCGTCTGTGAGACAGGTGTTGCTATTCTTCACTCTTTTGCAAATGAGGACATGAAGGTTCAGAGAAGCTATTCCAAAAGTCTGATTGGCTTTGTGACCCCCACCCGCCCTTGTGTCTCTCTGGGGGGCAAAGAGAAAACCAAACTGACGTTCTAACAAGCCAATGCAGAAAAATTGAGGCTGGAGAGCACGTAGGCTCCTGTCACTTCACACCACTAACTACACATAGAAGCACGAGGTGTTCATACATGCTTGAATGGCGGGACTGGAATCAAACTGACAAAGTGAAACAGTAGTGAGAGCTTATGCTTTTAGAGGATTCCTCTCCTTTTCTTTTTATACTATGCTTTTTATTATGCTGAAATACATACAACATAAAATTTGCTATTTTAGCCATTTAAAAATGTATAATTCAGGGCATTAAGTACATTCATAGTGCTGTGCCGCCATCGCCACTAATAATTTGCAAGTGTTCGTCGCCCCAAACACAAATTCTGTACCCATTAAACAGTAAATCCCCATTCTCCCTCCTCCAGCCCCTGATAAACTCTAATCTACCTTTTGTCTCTATGAATTTGCATAGGTTAGTTATTACATAAGTGGAATCACACAACGTGCGTCTTCTTGTGTCTGGCTTCTTTCACTTAGCATAACGTTTTCCAGGTTTAGCCATGTTGTAGTGTGTGTTGGGATTTCTTTCTAAGATTAAGAATTTTCCATTGTTTTATATATATATCCCATTTTGTTTACCCATTCATCTGTTAACGGGCCTTTGTGTTGTTTCCACCTTTCTGCTAGTGTGAATAATGCTGCAGGGAATGTTGGCAGGCGAGTATCTGTTTGTGTCTCCATTTTCGATTTGTTTGGGTACATACATCTAGGCATGCAGTTGCTGGGTCATGTGGTAATTCTATGTTTAACTTTTTGAGGAAGCGCCAAATTGTTTCCCACAGTGGCTACATCATTTTATGTTCCCATTGGCACTATACAAAATTCCCAGTTTCTCCACATCCTCCCCAATACATGCTATTTCCCAATTATTAAAAATGAGAAATGATTTCCCAATTTATTAAAAATATAACCACCCTCTGGGTGTCAAGTAGCAGCTCAGTGTGATTCATATTTATGTCTCCCTGATGGCTGACCATGTTGACTACCTTTTCATGTGCTTATTGGCCATTTGTATGTCTTCTTTTTTTTTTTTTTTTAAGATTTTATTTATTTATCTGACAGGGAGAGATCACAAGTAGGTAGAGAGGCAGACAGAGAGAGAGAGAGGAGGAATCAGGCTCCCTGCCGAGCAGAGAGCCCAATGCGGGACTCGATCCCAGGACCCTGAGATCATGACCTGAGCCGAAGGCAGAGGCTTAACCCACTGAGCCACTCAGGCGCCCCCATTTGTATTTCTTCTTGAAAGAAACATCGATTGAATACTTTTGCCCATTTTTAAATTGGGTGGTCTTTTTGTTGTTGCAATGTAAAGGCTTTTAATAATATATTCTTCATACTAAACCCTTATCAAATAAGGGATTATGGTGTCCCACTCTGTGGATTGTCTTTTCACTCTCTTAATGCTGTCCTTTTAATTTTTTCCCAATTATGAAATAAATACATACTTCATCAGAGACCTTAAAAAGTACTGAAGAGTTCCAAAAAGTAGAAGAATTAGAAAAAGCTCCAAAATTTCCAACTCAAAGTTAACTATATTTTATGTTTTGGCATATTAGTTTTTCATCACTTTTTTAAAAAGATTTTATTTATTTATTTGTCAGAGAAAGAGAGAGGGAAAGCACAAGCAGGGAGAGCAGAAGGGAGAGGGAGAAGCAGGCTCCCCACTGAGCAAGGAGCCCGATGTGGGACTTGATCCTGAGCCTAAGGCAGATACTTAACCGACTGAGCCACCCAGGAGCCCCAGCTTCTCATCATTTTTTATACTTATGTTTACTTTATATATTTGAGTGACTCTGTATGTATAGTTTTGTACCTACTTTTTTGTTTTTTATTTAACATATTATAGTCATTTTACTAAGTCACTGAAGACTAGAAATGTAATTTGAATAGCTGCAAATATTCTACTATACAGATACGCTGTAATTTACTTAACCATTCCTTACTGTTGAAGATATAAGTCACTTCCAGTGTTGTTCTATTAATAATAATGCTGAAATTATTCCCATCTGGATTTCTCATTTTCTTCCCATGTAATGGAATTCTAGAAGTCAAATTCCTAGGTTAAAGGGCTTGCTTAAAGCATGGTCTCCTACTACCATGCCCATATCCCCAAGGAAGCCATGCCTTGGCTGTCTTAACATGGACCTCGACATACTCTCTTCTAACATAGCTTTGGTTCAGACAACAGGATATCATCCCAGAAAGGGTCACTAAGGGATAGAGACTCAGGATGTGTTTATTAGAGATAAAGGCAGGGGAGGAAAGGTAAGAAAACAAGCAGAGACAAGTTGGAAGTGAGGGACTGTTCTGAGTAGAGCTTTGGAGGAAGGATATGCAGCACATGAGGAAGAAAAGGACACAGGAGACTGAAGGCCTGAAAAGACAAACTTGATCATGGCATCATTTGGTCTCGGGCTCTCCTAGTCCCCGCTTCCATCTGTAAGTGCTCTGCTAGGCATGCAGATTCTTGAACTAGGTGGGTAAAGCAGCGTGACCAGTGTGGGAGCTTCGGAGTTCCCAGGGGGCTGTGAATCAGTGAATGTCACCTAAGAGTCTAGTGACTGACACTTCCTACACAGCCGAGCGTTCCCCCACCTGGAAAGACTGGACACAAGGTGCTAAGAACTTCATAATCAGAGTTTTGCCTACTTACACCATTCAAAAGGGACTTGCAGTCTGGAGTTAAGAACAGAAAATTCTCCTTGGAACAATTCGTTTGTGCAATTGAGTAAGTAATTTCATAGTTCCATCCAGACACCACCTGAAACAATTTGGGAGCAAATATTTAAAAGGCAGTTTAAACATCATTGACAGCATTATGGGGCACAGAGAAGGCTGCCTGGCATATTGTAAGTGGTGGGTGATATGTACGATGATTATGGGTAGGCGGAAGTCATTTCCGAATAAACAGCAAACTGTTGCCTCTCACTCCGTCCACGCCACCCCCACCCCCTGCGCTCCTACCCATCTAACAACAGAATGCAACATACATATGGAATGACTCCAGTTCCCTAAGACCTAGCAGGACTTCCCAGCTACGCAGCAGGAAGAAAAGCTTCCATCAACTTTGTGAAATATTAGTCATGCTATTCTAGATTGAGAAAGAAGACTTTTGAGCTTGGGCGCCCTTTACTGGTAGGGCCTCAGTTTTCCAACCTGCCAGGCCAGGAAGATTTCTCCTGCTTCACCCTGGGCTAGTTGCATCCTGATACAGCTGGATATGGACATAATTGAGCAGAACATAGGTTTTGCATGAAAGCAAATCGGAAGGTCTATTAAAAGCAGGGCGTATTACTGGCCAAAGTGAGTCCTTCATAATTAGAGGCTGAAATACGAAGGAAATAGTCAACTGTCAGTAGAGGCTTAGTGAACTGAGGCAATGAAAAGACCAGATTTACAAGTATTTACTCCCCTTCCCCCCGCAATGATATGGAACTTAGAATTTAAAGGATATCCAGAAAACTGTGCCAACTTTTATGTACAATTTAATTTGGGGAGCCATGTTTGACTCATGAGTGCTGGGTAATAATATAGTTTTCTTAAAACCTCAAGGACAGAAGAACTTTTCTGTTTCGATGTCTCTACAAAGAACACGTAATACTGATTACTGTGTGCAATCAATAACTTAAGAACAAACCTGTCGGTGGGCCCTTTTCACTTCTTTAAGAGCAAAGAGGTGGGAATGATCCGTGTTGTTGTTGAAATGGTCAATGGCATGTCTTAGAACGGGTTCCAGGTCAGGGCTTGCTGTCGAGATGGGGTGCACACAGCCAAGGCAGTCAAACTGGGCTGTCACCACCGGGCCCTCGGCTTGACAAAGAGCAGGCAAAGGGGCAGCATTAATGAGTGAAACCTGCATTCAGATGCACTGCCCTAAATGAGATAATTTGGAAAGCCCTCATAAACCTTCCAGTGAATCTAAAAAGAGAGAGACTAAAAAAGAGAATGCAAGGGATGCCTGGGTGGCTCAGTTGGTTAAGCGGCTGCCTTTGGCTCAGGTCATGATCCCGGTGTCCTGGGATCGAGTCCCACATCGGGCTCCTTGCCCGGCAGGAAGCCTGCTTCTCCCTCTGCCTCTGCCTGCCACTCTGTCTGCCTGTGCTCGCTCTCTCTCTCTCCCTCTCTGACAAATAAATAAATAAAATCTTAAAAAAAAAAAAAAGAAAAGAAAAAAGAGAGTGCAAGATCGCTTTCTAGCCAAAACAATAAACCTCTCATTCACTTACAATATCTTACACGTGTACTACTGTGCATAGTTATGCATAGTTATTTTAAATTTACTTAAAAGTAATTTTAAATTATAGAAGCAACCTGGATTTATCCTCATATAAAAAGTAAAACATTGGGGTGCCTGGGTGGCTTGGTCAGTTAAGCATCCGACTCTAGATTTCAGCTCAGGTCATGGTCTCAGGGTCATGAGATGGACCCCCTGTGTCAGGCTCCCCGCTCAGCACAGAGTCTGCCTGAGAGTCACTCTGTCCCTCTGCCCCTCCGCGTCCCTTCCCACTCCCACACTCTCTCCCTCTCTCTAAAATAAATAAATAAATCTTTTTTAAAAAAGTAAAACAAAATAGATACATTATTCTTTAAATATATATATATAAAGAAATATATATATATATTTTTATATATAAAATATATATAAAAATATATATATATATAAATATATATATATATATTTTTTTTTTTTTTAAGCATGAACTAAAGCTCCTTGAAGCCTGGTTCAGAGCACAATATATTTTCTATCGATTCAGTCCAACCAACATGTTTTGCATCTGCTGCAATGAGCCAGGTGCTGAGCTTGGCTCGGTGGGTATGTTAATTCATCAGTAATGGTCACCGGTCACTGGTGTGAAGCCGTTGGGCAGAAGTCAAGCGAGAGAGACAGGCTGCACATGGGTCTGCCGTTTTCGGAAAGGAGTCAGTAAGTAGCTGTATCTGTTGATAAATGGCTCTATATTTAAATGCCAAAGGAATTGTGTTTAGTCAGCATCTACAATACCACCTCTGAGGGGCGCCTGGGTGGCTCAGTGGGTTAAGCCTCTGCCTTCGGCTCGGGTCATGATCCCAGGGTCCTAGCATCGAGCCCCGAGTCGGGCTCTCTGCTCAGCGGGAAGACTGCTTCCCCCCCACTCTCTCTGTCTGCCTCTCTGCCTGCTTGTGATCTCTCTCTCTGTCAAATAAATAAATGAAATCTTTAAAAAAAAAATACCACCTCTGATAATTAGTAGCTGTGGGATCTTGGGCAAGGTATCGGACCGTGGTGGACCTCAGTTTCTCACCTGTGAAGTGAGGATTTAATGCCTGCCACATAGAGTTGTGAGGATTAAGTACGTTAATATACGTGAAGCATTTAGAACTGTGGCTGGCTGTAAATGCTCAGGAATCCTTAGCTCTTATGACCCGTATCCTGGCTATCATTACTAGATTATGATGGTGGGAACTTTGGGCATCTCTTCCAGCTGAGTCTACAACAAGCCTCTGAGGTAGGAATCATTGTTGTCCCTTACTCCCTTTCAGAGATAAGGAAGAGAAAACCCGATAAGGTGAGGAATTTGGAAAGATTCCAGGCCACGTCTGACCTCAAAGCCTGTGCTTCTCTCCCTCCCTCTTGGCCTACAATTGAAGATTGTTCTCGTGTCTTTTGGTCCCTTCTCAGAGCCTTTGCACAGGCCCCATACACTGGAGCAGTCAGGAGGAGAGCCCAGAGAGAGCTGAAGGGATGATTGGCAGGAGCCTCGCCCAGACCTAGGACTCTGCCCTTCCACCATCCCACCCCCAATGCATCGCTGGTGCCACGGAGGGAGGGGGCTTCGTCGAGGCTGTGCTTCTGACACCACAGAGAACCCGTTCCTTTTCCCCCAGATTAGCTACCTGGAGTGATCTGGCAGGTCTGTGTAGCCACGGTGAATTTCATATTCCCTCTTTTCCCCACTGTGGCAGAGCATTCTCCTGTGGCCTAAAAAGAAAAGAAAAAAAAGAAAGAGAGAGACCATTTATCTTCATCTTTCAGATGGAGAAGCCCACCTAGTACTATAGCTCAATATAGCTTTTCCTTTTTTTATTTTTTTTGAACTTGCCAAAATTTTTTCAAACAGAGTTTTGACACACAGGAATGAAAGTTTTTGTAGCCTCGTGATTATTTTTGCCAGCCACTGATTTCACCAGACGTTGGAGGAGAGGTAGTATAAAAGGCGAGGTTTTAAAGCAAGTTTCCTTTTCACCAAAATGGATGCCTGTGCCTGCTAAACCCTTCTCCTGACTTTCCCTTCAATTTCGGTGTTGAAACTGCAAGCAGGGCATGACAGGCGTGTGTTCCTGGAAGGGGGAGAGAGCGGCTTGCTGGGGGGTGGGGGGCAAGCACTGTTGAGGGGGAGCAAACACTGTCCACATGCCCCCCTCATTAAGGCAACAATCAGCCCGGCTGTGCCAGGCAGGCATTAGGCATTTGGTTAAGATAGTCATTGTTATCCAAAAAAGGTTCTTTGCATATCCTGCCTCATTTCGTCCTCCAACAGCCTGATGAGGTCAATGTCCTCTCCCCTTTAGGAAGCAGCATCCAGATTCTGGGGGGTCAGCTAGTGGGAGGCAGAGGCCATGCAATGAGAGGACCCATGCTGTCCCCTCACCAGCCCTCAGTCTTGGCCCAAATGTTGATCTGTGGTCTCTTTGGGGCCATGTCCTCAGTCCCAATTGGTCATTAGAGTTCCCTTCTCATGGGAGGGCTTCTCTGTGTTTCACTGCTGTCCTCTCCGTGTTCTGACACAGAGAAGGAGAACACGGACACCAAGCATTTGGCTTTTCCACACATTTGAGGGTTTATCTGCATGACTTACAAAGAGGCCTGACAGTACTAACCATCTCCGGCTCTAGTGAAAAGATCTGACAGTCTCCACAGAGAACACCAGGGGCTCGGGAACCACCGCCCACTTACAGCTTGAGCAGATTCTACGTAGTCACAATCCTGCCAGATTTTGCCGCTTTGAACAGAACAGTTTCCTTCCCTGATTTCATACTTGAAGGAATAAAACGTGTCAGGGTCATCCTGAAAAAAAGAACCAGAGACACATAACTGACCCAACAGCAAATAACTCTGAGTGGGAGCTAATGCTGATATGAGTATGTGATCTTGATTTAATTCAGTGAGACCAAAATATTTATTAAAAATACTGAAAGCAGACCCCTGCTCAGTCAGTTAAGCACCTGCCTTTGGCTCAGGTCATGATCTCAGAGTCTTGAGATCAAGCCTCCTGTGAGGTTTCCTGCTCAGCCAGGAGTCTGCTTCTCCCTTTGCCTCTGCCCCTCCCCCTACTTGTGAGCACACACGCACAAACTTGCACGTGCTCTCTCTCACGCTCGCGCTCTCTCAAATAAATAAAATTTAAAAAAATAAAAATACTGAAAGTTATAAATATTTACTTGAAGAATGTCCACAATATATTTATAAATATATATTTGTAAGTTACAAAGTGGTATCCTAGTATTAGCCCATTTCTGTAGAAACCAATTTGTAGGTACATATATGATTCTTTAAAGTCTGGAAAGTTATGAAGCAAAGCTATTAAAATGTTTGTCTTTCAGTGGTAGGAGTACAGCTGTCTCACTTCTTTAATCAAGTGTTTGTGAGTTGTCTTTTTAAAAAATAAACATTTCTTTTACAGTGAGGAAACAAATAAGAAGCCACTTTTCATTTTTAAAAAAATTAAGTTATCGCTGGATGGCAGATTAATTTTTGGTAACTTTACTATTTTTATTTGCCTCATTTTTTCTATTTTTTTCTACCATGACATGAGATAATAAAGAAAACTTTTAAAAGTGCAAAGACATTTTAAAGACCTGTGAGACCTGAAAATATAAAACTCCTAGAAGAAAGCATAGGCAAGTAATTTCTCTGACATTGGGCTTGGCAACATCTTTCTAGATATGTCTTCTCAGGCGAAGGGAACAAAAGCAGAAATAAATGATTAGGACTGCACCAAAATGAAAAGCTCTTGTCTAGCAAAGAAAACCATCAACAAAATGAAAAGGCAACCAACCTACTGAATGGGAAAAGATAATTGCATATGGTGTATTTGGTAAAGGGTTAGCATCCAAAATATATAATGAACTTACACAACTCAACACCAAATAAAACAAATAATCTGATTAAAAAATGGGCAGAGGACCTGAATGGATGTTTTTTCTAAAGAAGACGTCCAGACGGCCAACGGACACATGGAAAGATGCCCAGCACCACTCAGCATCAGGGAGGTGCAACTTAAAGCCACACTGAGATATCACCTTTCACCTGTCAGAATGACTAGACTCAAAAAGACAAGAAATAACAAGTGGTGAGGACATGGAGAAAAAGGAACCCTCATGCCCTGTCAGTGGGAATGTAAACTGGTGCAGCCATCATGAGAAATAGTATGAAGCTTCCTTAAACAATTAAAAATAGAAATACTATATGATCCAGCGATCGACTACTGTATATTTACCCAAAGAAAACAAAAACGCTACTGAGAAAAGACACATGCATCCATATGTTTACTGCAGCATTATTTACAGTAGCCAAGATAGAGAGGCAACGCCGATGTCCATCAATAGATGAATGGATAAAGAATACGTGTGTGTGTGTGTGTATGTATACATATACATGCATATATATATGGTAGGCAAACCTTGGTGTATACATATATATAATGGAATATTACACAGCCATACAAAAGAATGAGATCTTGCCATTTATGACAACATGGATGGACCTGGAGGGTATTATATTAAGTAAAATAGATCAGCCAGGGAAAGATAAATACCATATCATTTCACTTATATGAGGAATCTAAAAAATGAAGCAAATGAACAAATAAAAAGTTGAAAGAGATCCCTAAATACAGAGAACAAAACTGATGGTTGCCAGGGTAGTGGAGGGTGGGGGATGGGTAAAATGGGAGAAGGGGAGTGGGAGGTACAAGCTTCTAGTTATGGAATGAGTAAGTCATGGGGAAGAAAGGCACAGCACAGGGAATACAGGCCATGATACAGTCATAGCATTGTATGGTGACAGACGGTAGCTATGCCTGTAGTGAGCAGAGCAGAGCACAGAGAGTTGTCAAACCGTTGTTACACACCTGAAACTAGTGTAACATGCGTTTCAACTATACTTCAACTAAAAAAAGAAAGTGCAAAGGTGCTGAGTCAGGTGAGCTTTCCTAATGGAAAAGCCTGGCACATCTAATAGCAAGAGACCGGAGAGGTGATGTTGTTCATCCCTCACTTTGCAGGTGAGAGAAAGGAGGCCCTGAGCTGATGGGAAGGGCTGATGCAGCCCCCACACCTTGAAAAAGCAGAGCCGGCCCCAGATCCCAAGTCTCCTGACTCTCAGACCCTGCTTGCATCACTTTATTTGCATCTGGGATGATGGAGTCAAACGAGATAGTTTCCCAAGTTCCTTCCAGGTCTCAGATTTGGATAAGGAAATAAACAATAGTGTATAGCTGGGACCCATAGAGCAGAGTAAAGATAAAGCACGATTCCATGGCCATTTTAGACCAAAAAAGCGCATTTGTCATGGATGTCAGCCAATGAAGAGAACACCAGTCAACTGTTGCTTGAGAGGACCAGGACCAAATGTCTACATCACTACACGGGTTCGTAAAACAGGATGGTCCAATTTTACTTTCAGAAAAGAAAAATAATAATCATGCCCCCCGGGCTTTTTTCTTTACCCTGATCATGTCAGATGACTGGACTTCTCTCCTCCGCCAAAGTAAACAGTTACTTAACTATGATAGGCACAGAGTTTTATAGTGAAATTCATTTAAACAAACTACTGAAAGATTTGTGTTTTTTGAAATCACATCTACTGTCAGAATTTGTCTCCAACCTGAATGCATCGCTTAGCTATAAAAAATATTAAAAACCATCTAGAACATCGCTGTTACCCTTGGTGCATTCAGCTCTACAGACTGGTAGACATTTTGTCTAATGCATGTTAATCTCATTTCTACCTCCTCTTAGATTTAACTCTGCCTTCCCCCTAGCTTTCTTGCGGTATAATTGATAAATAAAAATTGCATATATTTGAAGTGTGCAATGCGATGATACATATGCACAGATATACACATACATTGTGAACTAGTTGTCACAAACAAGCTGATCCACGGGTCCATCACCTGATATACTTACCTTTTTTGGGTATGTCTGGTGAGAACACTTAAAATCTAGTCTCCTAGCAAATTTCGAGTATACAATACAGTATTCTTAACTATAGTCACATGCTGTATATTAGATCCCTAGGACCTACTCATCTTAAAACTGGAAGTTTGTACCCTTGGATCAGCATCTTCCATTTTCCCCTAGCCTGAGCCCCTGGCAACCACCACTGTACTTTCTGCCTTAGTAAGTTAGACTTTTTTAAAAATTCCCCATGTAAGTGAGATCATACATTATTTGTTAGACATAAGCATCCCCTCTCCACCTGGGGTCTGGAGGTCTCCCTATTTTAGTCTAAGGGCTGGTCACCCAGTAAGTCATTTTGCTGCGGTCCCGTTGAGTTCCTGGATTCTCCTACCCTGAACGGTTTCCTTCAAATGACTCCACCTACCTTTGTCTCATGGCACTTTGGTTTCCTGATCACCCAGGAAGCCAAGCTTGGCTGCCCAAGGACTAGTCATAGCCTGCCCTGCACCCCTGGGGCCAAAGAGTGGTGTTGTTCTTTTCTAAGAGATGTAAGCTTCTACCTTTGCTTCTGGGTTCTTGGGTGATAGTTGGGTGTTGTTATTGTTGGGGTGTGGGGGGTGGGATTGGGGGAGGGGCTGGGCTGGGAAGGACAGCACACATCTCAAATGGCCTCAAGGCAAAACACAGCTCACTCACCGTCCTGACGACCTCAGTTACACGGTACAACACGAACTGGTTGCCGCTTTGGCTTCTACTGTTATATTTCTTCAGCGCAGTGTCCACTGCCTTAAATAAGTCTTCATCATCGCAGTCGATTTCTTGTGAGGACTCCTGGGTTAAACTTGGTAGCAGCCTGGAGCAGAGAAAAAGCAAGGCAAGTAATTTCATGATTTAGCAGTCTCCCTCTGGAGCAGAGAGACAGCTTCACCAAGAATCAAGAATTGGGCGCCAACTTTGATGCTGAGTTTAGCTGTTCCCAGCCCTTTATCTCTGTACACGCATCTCTCTGCCTCAGGGCTCCGGGTCCTGGTGGGTTCCTGCCACCATACACCATTCGCCCTATTTCCAAAGGACAAATGGCTCTGTTGGGTTATCCAGGCAGATTTCAGGCTGAAACGTTACAACACTGGGGTCGTTAACCTGCTTGTTTGCATTCAAGAAGCACGTGGGAGCACAGAGCACATTTCCAGGTGATTGCACAAGGTTGTATAACAAATCAGAAACTATTAGAGGAGGAGGAAATCACCTGTTACCAATCACCTGTTATTCCCTTTCCCAGGTGACTTTCCCAAAACCCTTCCTGAAGGTCACTGCGTGGCACAACAGTGCAACAATGAGCACAACATACAGATATCTTTTAATCATTTCTTTGCAAGATATCTAGCTGCAGAAAAGTGGGCTGCTACTGATCACGTTGCATGCCTGGGGAGCCTGTGCACGGGGACATAGTGCATGCCAGGAGTCCCACACCAGGACGCTGGGGTAACCAAAAATAAAATATGGGCATCCTCTCTGGTCTCTGGTCAAGTCGGTCTCTCTTCACTCAGTTGCATTGGTTCTAGAAAGAAAAATGCTCCCCAGGGTGGAGAAGACAGTAGAGAAGCATAAGAAGAGATGGGTTGAATGAGGTCCTGTTTCCATCCTCCTCGCATCTTGTTTCCAGTGTGGTGGATTTGGGTGTCTACTCGCCAAACCTAAGGAAACTTTCTGATAAACCCCAAGTTCTGATTCCAACTAACTCCTGCACTGTGTGCTATTAGACTCTCTCTCCCAGTTTCAGTTTCTGCCTCTTTGTGGGCCTCTCCTTTTTCCCAGCCAACCAACTTACCCACATCTCCTTTGGCCTTAGTTTATTTTCCCCCCCCATACCTCCCTCCCCTGCCCCCCCCCCACACACCTACCTCCTGCCATCACTATGTACCTACAAGTGCTTCCAGTAATTCAGGTAGCAAACCCAAAGTCTTATTAGCCTATGTCTAAATGCTTGAGCTCTGATTTGGGAAGAAGGGAAAAGAAAGAGGATTTGATTATGGAGAAAGAGTCCTCTGGTACCAAAACTGAATAAAGAGAGGTTACTTGAGCCTAGAACACCCCTAGCCTAGAGGGAAAATATGAGCAGAACAGAGGTTTCTGGGGATCCTAAGCAGAGAACATGTTTGCCCTGCTTTCTGGGCATGTAGCCTGGAAGGCAGCAAGACCTCAGGAAGAGAATAGCCAAGGGAAGACAAGTTCATTAGCAGTCTTGCAGAGAATCTTTTACCTTCAGTTTGATACAGCAGTAGCTGATAAGCTCGACCCAAGGAGGGATGTGTACAGAGTAGTAAGCATCCCTCAGCAGGAGGGAAGCTAGTGGACCAGTGAAGGAGACTCAGACCTCCTTTCTCATGCCCACCACCCAAACACCTTGGCACTACATGAAATTCTAGAACTGCGGCACAACCTTTTGTGGGGAGTAGTAGGGCGAGGGAACTCTAAGAAGAACTGAGGTTAAGTCTCCCATTAACCTACTAGGATGGCAGCCTGAAATGGAAATTAATTTGTTCTGAAAATAAAGTGATATTTCTTGTGCACCTGAACTCATGGTTATGATTTGTTCCTGCAACATTCTTTGCAGTTCATAGCCCAAGCCTTGATTGCATCAAATTGAGTTTAGAACTTACTTTTTTCCAAAGGGAAACTTAGAGGACTAGAAATAACAAGTAGGAGGGAATTTTAATTTTGGGTTAGAAGAATAATCCCTTGACTGATAGAATATACCTTCTTGGTATGCCCAGCTACAACCTAACTACTTAGTGAGGAAAGACTCTAGACTTAAAGGAGTTACTAAATCCAGGAAAGAAAGAGGATCAGAGATTTGCTGCAAGGATTTTATGGTCAGTGACAGACTTGTAGCATTGACATCTTTCCTCTCCTTTCCTTTCATCTCTCTCTTCTCATGCCATCTCCTCTCCCACCCACATTTGCCCTACCGTGAATATGTAAGTAAGACTAAAGTACATGAATTTTGTATTCATTATTGATCGTATTTTATTTATGGTTCTAAGTCAGAACATTAACTTTTCTCCATCGAGGAAATCAGATTTTATTTTGGAAGCAAGTATGCAAAAAACTTCGAGACATGTAAAAACTCACTCTTAAATGTCCCTGGGCATGATTCAGAAACTGATTGAGGGAAGGGCTGAATTTCTGGATTTTTAGGATTGTTGAGGTCTGGCAATGAGAAGCTGGGAAAATTGGCTTCTGGAAGAGGAAGAACTTCACCGTCCTTTAGTGGAGGTAGCCGGTAAACATATCCCATTTGTCTCCAGTGGAAGGGAAAGTGTCTTTTACCTAGACCTCTTTCTTCTGAGTGCCTAGATAGTGGGCCATGACCCCGACGATGGTGATCTTCGGGACCCTGGCTATGGGGTGGTGTGTCACAAGGCCCATGGTCAAAGAAATCATGGCTGTGGGGATGGTGTCCATGAGGATGGTGTCCATGGGGATGATGCTTATGGGGATGATGCTTATGGGGATGGTGTCCATGGGGATGGTGTCCATGGGGGTGCTGTCCATGGGGGTGCTGTCCATGGGGGTGCTGTCCATGGGGATGGTCACCATGAGGAGGGTGTCCGTGGGGATGGTGCTCACTGGAACTATGATTATGAGGGTGTCCATGGGTCCCACTGGGGCCAAAATGGGGGTGATGGCATCCTGGCCCTGGAGGGGGCCATAGTGGAGGAGCTCCTGCTTGAAATAGTGGTCTGTCTTCTAGGAGAGGTGGGCATCCAAATTTATGTGGCTTGTGGGGATGATGGTGATCTCTAAATTCATCGGGCTTAAGTGGAGGCTTCCCAGCAAGAGAATGCTCATGCCTACCAGAGTGGTGAGGATGGCCAAAATGGTGTGGTATACCACTGATGTTTCTACATTCCTGGTAAAGGATACAGACAAGTGAATGTTATTGCAGAACACAAAAGGAGAAGTTAGGTGTGCAAGTCAATTTAGACCAATGGCTTTCAGACTTCCAGATTCCACAAATCAATTTTAAAAATATGATAACAGTCTCAAACTTTTATCCATCCAAACTGACATTTAAAATGCAAGCAATGGGACACCTGCGTGGCTCAGTCAATTAAGCATCCAGTCATGGTTTCCACTTGGGTCAAGATCTCAGGGTTCTGAGGTTAAGCCCTACATCCGTCTCCATACTCAGCAGGGAATCCTCTTAGGATTCTTTCTCTCCCTCTCCTTCTCTCCTTCTCCCTGCTTGAGCACTCTCTCTCTCTCTCTCTCAAATAAATAAATAAATCTTAAATAAAATAAAATACAAACAAAACTGTCATCTGCTACCATCATTATTTCACAATCGGAATATTTTGATAATACAAGAGTCAGAAAGATATCTCAGAGTAAAGGTGATTCTTCAGAGGAGATAAATATTGTATTATGAAAAACTTTACTGATAATCCCTATTTTCTCATTTCAACATCAAATGGTGAAATTACATTGTAGAATGTTACTTATACGGTATAAGCATCTCTTACTCCTTAAGGGTGACCACTTCATTTCTTCACTCTCCTTCTTGTTGAGATTTTAATTAAAAAAAAAAAATCTGTGGAGCCTTGCTCCTGGTGACCAACCTGCCTTGCCCCCCCACCCCCACCCCGTTGTTTTATGGTTTGGCACATAGACCTTTGGCTTATTTTCAGTTTTTGCTGACATGAAAAATACTGTGTTGACTATCTTGGTACGAACAAAGCTTTCCGGGACAGATGTGAAACATCACTTTGTGCCTTATTTTATGTATCTTTATGTGTTTGAGGTTTATTCATTCCCCTTAGGTTCTAGGCTTGAGGATGAAAGTGAAGATTTGAGTCTCAGGACTGGAGCTTTGGCTACAAGGACCATTTTCAAATTCATTAGACGTTCATTGAATTGGTTATGATTTTACTTTACAAAGCTTACCTCTTCCCAATTGGAAACTTTTTATACTTTTTGTATCATATCAGCAATTGTACCCCCATTCGTTCCCCGGGGGCCTATTCTCTCTGTATTCCTTTTCAGCCTCCTCTCATCTCTCTGCCTCTATCCCTATCTCCCTACCACCCCCAGAGCTGAAAGAACAAAATACACTATGTGTATGAAAATATCTCTTTGTCTGGCACAGCAACATGACAAAGATGACTTAAGCAACCCACCTCAAAATTGAAGACTTCACAGTTTATGGCAATGTGTTCTGGGGTTTCCAGGTCAGAGACTTCTACATTGTAGGACAAATCTGCTCTGCAGAATCCCAAGACCTATAAAGAAGAGAGAAGACTGTTAGTGTGTACACGTATGCATTTGCGTGTGTATGTGTGTGTGCAGGTCGTAAGAAGGTGCACAGCTAGAGCTGTAAACTTTTATACGTTTGGGAAAGATGAGCTTTAGAAAAATCAGGGTAATATTTCTTAAATATCTCTGCTAGTTATTTAACAATCTTTCCCAGTCAGTACTTGGAGAAAGTGCAGTTTCCTAAGTGGTTCACTTCAAGTTGCTGTGGTTCTCTTCCATGAGGGATCACCCCAGGATCACCCCATGGGGGGTCGTGAGGGGTACCCCATCATTGATGCCTTGCCTTTCGCCCAACCCTTCTGCACTAGAGACCCAATTTCCTGTGCCTAGAGAGAATGAAGAGAGATGCCGAAGAGGGATTTGTACAACTTTACCCAGACCCTTGAAGGAGAGTGCTGGAAAGGAGGGAACCAGTATGAAAATGGGTTTGCTGGACCCTGTCAAAGTGATTTAGGGCCCTACCCTGAGTACAGAGGCTATGACTGGCTGACATCCCTATGCCGCAGAGGCTTCTAAACCCAGCTGTCAAAGTTAGACTAGGACAAGAAGACAATGCTTTTCTAGATGCGACAGTTAAGCACTGAGGTTCTGAGAACAGTTCTGGAGTCAGACGGAGCTATGTGAATTCTGGCTTCACCATTTACCAGTTGTGTGAGTTTAGGCAAGTTACTTGAAATTTCTAACTACCCTCAGGTTGTGGGAGGGCTTAATTAAATGAGATCATGCTGCAAAACCCTTAGGACTGAGACTCCTCTTCTCCGGCTGCCAAGTTTCTGCACTGGGTTGTTAAGGATTTGTTGAAGAAGGGACTGAGAGAGAGGTATCTTTTCTGGGGGCAGGATCCTAGAATTGCTTCAGGTAGGAACGCTGACCAGCCAGAAGGGAACTAACGAATGCTTCCTCTCCTCTGGCCCTGGAGAATATGCTGTTAAACCTCAGAATTATCCTGAACTTGAAACCAGAATGCCACTGTTAAAATCCTATGTCCTAACACTGTCTAGCTAAGTGCACTTGGGCAACTGGTTAAACTTCTGGGCCCTCTGTCCCAGGGAAATGAGGACAGACATTTGCTTCTCTTCAGCATGGTTGTCACAGGGATCTAACAAGGCAATACCGTCAAGTGGAGGTGTTTTGGAAACTCTAAGTTGCCCTACAAAGGCTGAATTTTACTAATAAAAGCTTTCTACAGATGCACAAGTATCCATTTATAAGTGATTAGGGGGAAAATCGCACTGGACTGAGCATTAGGAGAACTGGATTCTAATCTCAGCTTGGATATGAACCTTGGGCAAGCCCCCTTGCTGGTCCTCAGGTATGTCCATATTTGTCACAGGGGGTCACTGTGAAGAGCAAATGAGTTGAAGGGAACGAAGGCACCCATGGCGTAGGCTCTTAACTCTTTAGCTAAGTCTTTAATCCTAGTGCATTCAAGTTCAATCTCAGTGTCAAGTTTAGGCATTTATTGTGCATATTATAAAATTGTACTCTTATGATTCATTTAACTTCCCTGTGCCTCAGTTTCTCCATCTCTAAGAGAGACAAAAATAGTATCTTCCTCACAGGGTGGTGGTGGGGCTAACCCTGGAAGGGTGCCCGACACATGGGGGGTGGTCTCTGAATGTTACCTGGTATTTCAGAGACATTTATTATACTCACATTATGGTGCCTGGGAAAATGGTGGCTCCTGGAGCAGTTCCTCACAGAGAAGTCCACGTAGTAGTTGGTTCTTTCCCCTCCTCTCTAGAACAAATTGGATCAAAGCAGTTTCAGGCACATAAGAAGTTAGAAAAAAGGAAAAGGCCATAGATGCCTACTACCCAGTGGACTGTAAAGCACCACGGTGATTCAAATTGCCAATACGTGCCCTTTTTCTCATGGCCACTGTCTTTTAAAAATTTATCACATAACTGATAAGGTAAATACTATTTCATTGAAGAGGTCAAATAATATAGACATAACCAAGCAGTGTGAAAACTCCCCCTTCCTGCTCCTGATCTCTTCTTCCCAGAGGTACCCCTACCATGTATCTGATGTGTTTCTCCTTTTTCCTAAATATGTTGCCCATATACACACATATCTAATTAACACAAATGGGCTCAGAGTCTAAGTTTCATTCTCTAACCTGCTTTTCCCCTTAGGAACTCTTCCCAGTGCATACAGACCCAAAACATTCTCTCTAGTAACTGTGCTGTATTCATTCCATCACAGGTACCCACCGTAATTAATTTAACTTGGCATTTTCAAAATGCAAGACATTCATCAGAGAACTACTTTACAACACCCCTCTAGGTGGGAGGCAACTGGAGCCCTGGACTGGAAGGCAGGGGAACTGTCTTGCACCAGCCACACCCCTGGATGTGCTGAGACAGTGTCTCTGTGCCTCAGTTTCCCATCGTCATACAAGGAGGTTAGGATTGGGTGATTTTCAACGACTCGCGTAACCCCAATATGCTCTTCTGTCCTTCCCTCCTTTCTGTCTGAGTTTCCCCTCATCTTCAGTAGATATTTATATTCCCCACGACTCCCCAAAATTAAAAAACTGCAGGAAAGCAGTTTCTTCGGTATCTCTTGCCTTTCAGTTGAGGTTGCAACAGGGCCCTCAGTTAGAAAGGAGCTGGACATGTGAGGCCAGTAGAGAGGGCAAGTGCCGCTGAGTCTGAACCTGCCAGGTTGGAGCTGGGCCCTCAGAAGCCAGCTGATGTGAGCAGAGACTCACCGCTCTGACAACTCTCTCCACTCGGTCCACTCTGAAAGCAGCAAAATCTCCGTTCTCCCGTTTGTACTTCTCAAGGGCTTTGTTGGCTAGTTCCCTGTAAAGCTCAGTTTCTTCTAAGAAGTCGAGGAGTACGGGGCTATCTTTAGTATTGGTCAGTGCCGAAGAGACTGGGGAAAGAAGATGGCAATTTTGCAGTACTGGGTTGGAAACAGCAATGTCAATGCTGGGACTTAATACACATAAGTATGGTAGCAAGAGGAATGATAGCTCCCATTTTACAGATGGGCAAATTGAGGGTTGGAGAAGCTAAGTGATTTGCTTGAGATCAAATCAGCCAGTCAGCAGCAGAGCTAAACTTAAATCCATATCCTTCTGATGCTTTAGTCTCTGTTGTGAACCCATTGAGACACACCTCCCATCACTAACTCCCATTAACTCCCATTAATTCCAGGGTTAATATTTCACTAAGCTCCTCCTGTCTCTCTGAGGAGGCAGAGGCATTATTAACAGAGTTTTGCCCAGAGAGAGAAGATATAGGTCAAACTTTCTTCAAGGTTACTTGAAGACATAACCAAGGAGTTGCTTGGCTATTAAATTGTTGTAAGTTGACTCATGTTGCAATGGACAATTTTTAAAGGAATTCTGTAATGATTCTTTTGGGAACAACAAAAAAGAGGATGGCACTCAGAGTCAACAGTCCTGAAATAGGATCATGTCTTTACCATATTTTGGCTGTGTTCCGAAGGCCGAGTCACTGAACCTCTTTGAGCCTCGGTTATTTTATCTCTGAAATAGAAAGTATCATAATCTTTACCCGGTATGGTCTTGTTGTAAGATGAGAAATGGGATAACCTGTGTAACCGCTTTGGGAACTCTGCAGTAATACACAACTTTTAGATGCTGGAATCAGTAATGGAGTGCTAAGTAGTCTGCAAAGTATGCTACATAGAGCATCTTACTTAATTCTAAGAAGGATCTGGAAGGCTAATACTATTATGATCCTTATTTTACAAAGGAGGAAAGCTTAAAGAGGTTAAGTAACTTGCCCTTAAGATGGTACAACTATTAAGTGAGGAAGCTGGGATTCAAACTCAAATGTGACCTCAGAGTGTAAGTTCTCTACAATGATACTGTGCCACCTCTTACAGATTTCTATTCTATATCAAATTTCTTTAAGGGAAGGTGTACCAGGAACAGAAGAAAACCCTCTCCCTTCTCCTCTGAAGACAGCAAATAATAATTGAGTCCACAAAGGCAGGAACCATTCCTTAGCATTATATGATGAATACCATGGTGTAATTGTTAATCCAGAATTAGCATTTTAACAGATGACCATACCAGAACTTGTGGTGCAGTTATAGTCATTCACTCTGAAATGCTGGGAGTCATTCAAACATTGTGTAGCTATCACCTTACACTGTCCGATCACCTGTAAGAGAAAAGGATTTGTGTCATTGCATACTGCTTTCCCTGGGTTGAATGTAAGAGGACAAAAAGTGAGGTCACATACCCCTACTATCCACTGAGAATTCAGCTATGTTTTCTCTCACCAAATCCTCTTTCAAAACCTGTATTGTCTTAGCCTATATCTGGGAGCTGGCTTCCCAGTCCCTTTGGAACTGTAGGCTTCCAAAACCTTCATGAGAGCCAGGGTGAAACTGTTTAAACAGATCATGACCATATCCCAAACATTTTCAAGGGAAAAACTAAAAGTTCTATGTATGCAAACATCTTATTTTCTTTCTTTCTTTCCTTCTTTCTTTCTTTCTTTCTTTCTTTCTTTCTTTCTTTCTTTCTTATTTTCTAGAAGTGAAATCTTGCATATGTGCTTAATCTTCTTTGTGTTCTCTTCCCAGGGTGGAAAGTCTGGTATCTGAGTGCCCACGTCTAATGTGTAGAACAAGACCCTATTCCTCAAGGTCACCGCGGTTGATCCCTTTGGCTATTCCTGCTGATGGGGCCAGTCTTTACAGGACACACTCACAAGTTCACAGGTACTTAGACCCATGGAGTGGACCTTAGGGTCCAGCTACTCCAAACCCCTCCTCGTCTTTCACAGTTGAGGAGGCAAAATTCTAACAACTTTAGGTGATTTGCCCAAGGTCTCATGGCTGGGCTTGTTATCCCATGAGACCGTAATCCCCAGGATCCCAGATCCCAGGTATGGCTCTTAAGAGACTATTCCTCAAGGTCAGCATAGTCTTCATGAATCAAGAGGCAGAATCTGCTCTTCTTTTCTCGCTGTGTTAGACACCAGGCACGCAGCCACCCTGCGTAAGCAGAGTAGACAGAGGTCAAGGTCAAGAACGATAAAAGAAGGAAAATGGTACCTTGCTTACTTACTATCTCAGGTACACGTTTAGAAAGAGCTGGCTCACAGTCATCCCAGCGTTTCCTGGATAGGACCGAACAGTCAGATTCTTTCACATCCAAGACTAAGTAATAGACAGCCGCAGATTCCTGAGGAATGCCAAGAGAGCAACAGGTGAATAGCATGTGGGAGCCCAGTGCTTTTTCGAGAAAAGCAGTCTCTTTATTTCTGAAACAGAAGTCCTGCTCCTCTCCAAACCCTCACAGATGTCCTACCTTTGTGTCATTTGATCTACTTATTTTGAATAAATAGCTTCAAAGAGTTGCTTCCAAATGTTCTTTTTAACTGGTCATGATGCTGCTCCTGCCCACGAGCTTTCAAAAGCAACCACTAAATAGCAGTGTGGGTTTGGGTGGAGGTGGTGAAAGTGCAAGCCCAGAATTATAAGTGATGACAGCCTCCAATCTGTACGCGCAGTCAAGTCCTCTCTCCCAGCTCTATTCCTGAACTTGGATTGCTTGCTTTGATTTCAACTTGCCCAAAGCGGAAACCACTCTCTTCTCCTACAAACCAGCTCCCTCTCCCAACTCCCCTTGTCTTTCAGCAGAGGCAGTCATTAATTACTGATCGCCTTAGTCTCTGGCTTAGAATCAGAATCGGGAGATCAACTTTGACTTCTTTCCTTTGCTTTCACTATCCAGGCACCAGGCTTGCCCATGGTCTTTCTTTGAAATGTCTCCTGTCTTTCCTTCATTCTTCCTGTTCTGATTCCCACTGCCTGAGGCTGGTCCTCATTTCATCCCTCCTGAACTCATGAAAGAGCTTCCTGGTTCATGTCACCTGCCTCCATCTCTCCAGGCACACTGTGGACCTGCCTTATTCACCCACATAACTTCTCACCACCACTCAGAGGTAGCACTGTCCCAAGCCATCCTATGCTCTGCACATGAGGCAGAGAGCCTGAAATGGAACCAATGGTCGCTGAATTGCTGCTTGAATCCTAAAGTCCAGCAATCGGTCTTGGTCTCTGCCACCTGTAATGTCTCCGTCTCTAATATGGTAACAAGTAGAATTTCTCCGCTTGTCTTCTGCACGGCTCTATAGTCTGGCCTCCTTGATTTCAGCAGTTCCACCAAAGGAAGCATGTGGGAGCCCAGTGCTTATTTTGGGGGTGGGGTGGGGAGGGAAGCCTCCTTCTAGAATCTCTATCAAGCCCTCAAATCTACTCCAAATGAGCATTTAATCTTATTATTATGTGAAAGCAGTAGGCTCTCTTTGCTTCAAGATAAGACTAGTTTCCCTTCCAACCTGATAGCTGCTCCAAAGCCCACATAAATCTTCTGGAACCACCCCCCCCCCCCATCCCTCGGCTTATGTGCAATTACTCCCCGACACCCTCCTCCCTGATTCCCTACCCACACCCTTCTCCCACCCAATTTTAATCTCCTTTCCTTAGATTGTTTCAGCGTCTATACCGCTCCCTTGGCTACGGAAGTGTGCCCTATCTTACATAGTTTGCCTGTGCGTGTCTGTGAGCCAATGATTCTTTCCTTGAGGACCCCGGCCACGCTTTAAGTCTTCTCTTACAGTACTTACCATTTGTCTTGGCTCAGAATAAATGCTTATAGGGACTTAGAGACTGATTCACAACTAAGGACATATGAATAGCAGATGTGAGTTCGAAGGAAAGAAGAACAATGTAGAGCAGTAGCAGATATTAAACGGGAAGCCCTAGCCAAAGCCACTGCATCATGCAAAGCAGCAAGATTTGGGCCCGGAACCACTTTCCCCCTCGGGGCTTCTGGTCTCCCAGCTCAGCTCTGGCCCTGCCGATTCCTCACCGCTTGGTCCAAATGGGCATCAGCAACCCGAAGCAACTGGAAAAGGTAGCCATGCCGCCGTCCCTTATTGATCACGTCTAGCACTTTCCCAGCAAAGGGCTCAGTAGCATCGCAATCTGCGGAACTCACGGCAGCGCAGGAGTTCTGCAGCGCAACCAAGGGGAGCAGGAGCAGTGTTGCCCTGAAGGCTCTCATTTCCCGCACATGTGAAAACCATCCCTTGCTATAGTTTTATCCCAGCAGAGAATTTTATACAGACTTTCTAAAACACATACAAACACACACACACAATTGATTAAACAAAGTCTTTATGCATTTCTGTTATGTAACCTGGGAGAGTCACCTTGACCCCTGGTTAAAACATCTGTCAACATGCTGTAAATGATTAGTGGGTCCCTGGGGACAGAAAGTCAAGACATGCCTCTGGTGAGTGGGTAGACCCGCGATCTGCACGAAATCTGGATTTTTCTAGTAGTAGGAGATCCAGAGTGTGTTTTTGACCTTAAGCACAGCCTACATTGGGGTGTGGGATGGGGATAGAGGTAAAGCAGTTCTCTGCGGTCTGCGGCCCCGTCTCCGCCAGGAATCTCCACCATCAAGCCCCGCCCCCGCCCCCCCCCACTCCTTATGACACCCAATGTCCTCAGTAGGATGTAGCTGCCATTGCTGAGGGGAGGGACACATTAAATGGTTAGCACCATAAAAGGAACTGAGTTCTGAGTAAATAGAAGGATTAAAAGCTTGTGACTTTGGAGTCCAATCTGAATTTCAAAGCTGCCCTGTTCTCCTACCCTGCGATGCTGGGTAAACTAAAAAACTTCTCTCATTCTTAATTTTCTCATTTACAAAATGGAGATTCACAACTCTTGGCAGGATTGGGTGATACTTAAATAAGAAAACACATAGAAAGTAACTAGTGCAATGCTCGGCACGGATTCAGGTGTTGACTAAGGGATGTGTAATCTTGTTATCATTATGATCACTACAGTATTTGAGAAGAATTGGGGGCACCCCATGTCATTTCAGTTCTCTGTGGCCCCGAAAGTGTGCTAAAGGGAATTGGTTCATGAGGAAGAGAACAGTGGTAAGGGTAGGAGTTAAGCAATTTGATGTCCCTCCCAGAAAAGGGATTGGGAGGACCAACCCCTAGGAAGGGCTCAGCATGGGAGGCAGACCTCGGGTTAAGTTGATACCCCACCCCACCCTTTTAGAGAAACAATATACCTGTACACACTCTTCCCACCAGCGTTGGCCAGCGTCAGATAGGACCGGAGGGAATCAGCCCAGGTTCCCTCCCATGGCCAGTGCCTTGAACAGCAGCTCCCCTCTCCTGCTCTCTCTGCAGTGAGTGTCTCTAAAGGCCAAACCAGTGGTTCTCATACTACTGAAAATCACCTGAGGGGCTTTAAAAACTTTTACATCTAGGCCTCTCCCCAGAGCAATTAAATCAGGATCTCTGGGGGTGGACCCAGATGTGGATACTTTGAAAACTTCCAGGTGATTCCAGTATATATTCACAGTCAAGAGCCACTGGACTCTAAACAGACCCTAAAGGGAGGAAAAGAATTGGAAGAGGGAAGGAAAGGGGAGGGTATGTAAAAATTAGGCCTCACTTCCCAGAGTCACAGGTTGGCCTAGCAAGGGCTAACCATGGAAGACACATGTTTTCAATTGTGCTTGATTTTGAGCTTTTAGTATCAGTGACACTAGCTTTTGAACGCTGAAAGAGAACCTCTTCAGTGAATTTTAGAATGACGGGAATGGTATGGAATCTGGCCAAGGTTCTACTATGGGGAGTTGAACCGGGGTGGGACAGGGAGATGGCTATAGATGAACACAAAAGCTTGTACGTTTCAATGAGCTGAGCTCCTCCATTAAGCCTTCTATTCTTGCTGTCTTGGCCAACCCAATGAATGCTGGTGGGGGGAAGGCAGTGGAGGGAAGGACTCCCGGGACGAAGATAAGCTTTTCCTCCAGTTTTGCCGGGATTTAGGTGTGCTCTCGTGAGCCGTGCATTCTCTTCCCCTTCCTTCACTGAACCTTCAAGGTCAGTACAGTGCTAGTGATGCATTGTGTTTCTTGTTAGACTCTGAGTGAGACGGGTTCTAACAGTCGGCATGACACCTCTCCTCAATCATTTTTCCTTCCTATAGGAAGAAGCTAAGACTAACAGCATGTGAATATTATCTGCTGCTCTTAAATGAATGCTGTCAAGGCCTATGTGCCTCTTTTAAGAACCAGTGCCAGGCCGGAACACAGTAGTTACACCTGTAAATTCCCTGTTGTACTAGCTTGCTAGGGCTGCCATAAGAAAGTATTATAAACTGAGTGGTTGAAACGACAGCAGTTAATTTCCTCACAATCTTGGAGGCTAGAAGTCCAAGGTCAAGTTGTCAGCAGGTTACTTTCTTCTGAGGCCTCTCTCCTTGGCCACCTTCTCTCTGTGTCCCCGTATGGTCTTGCTTCTGTGCTCATCTGTGTCCATGGGCTCACCTGGGCCCATGTTGTATTAGGGCCCACACTAATGATTTCATTCTAGGTTAATTACCTTTTTAAAGACCTATATCCAAATACAACCACATTCTGAGGTAATGGGGGGTTATAACTTCAGTGTATGAATTTTGGGGAAACAATGCAACCCATAACACCTGCTGAATTTCAAAAGATATGTGTATGTATGTGCATATATTTGGGCACCTGGGTGGCTCAGTGGGTATGTGCATATATTTGTGTAAATATATATTACATATATTTGTGTAAATATATATATAAACACACAAACATACATGTGTACAATATATAGTATATACATATCTATTATTTTTTAAGTGATAAAACTGGGAACGAATGTTATCAGGCCCTGAATATCTACTCTGAGCAAAACTATTCTAGGAGCCAGAAAGCTCCCCAACTTGAAGCAATGTTGGGTTCTCCCCAGGCTCAACCACAGGCCATAGGCAACTGTCTATTCCAACTACTCCTATCAATAGGTGAGTTTATCACCCAGGTTCCCTCCCATGGGACTCGGAGATTACTCGGACAGGTCAGAAAAAAAGCCACAAAATTCCACCCTCAGGTTGAAGGTTGTGCAGACAATATCTGACCGATACTTGGGTTGAAGTAATTATGGAATAAGGAGAACGACACTCTGATGAATCCCAGTCTCTTGGTATCCTTCAATTTTCATCTCCTTTTGATCAAAAGAATCACAGTGTGCTCCTGCCCAGAAAGAAGAGGGCATTCCTAAGTATGGCAGACCCTATAGCAGAGACTTAGCTGAAAGTCAGTAAGATTACAGAGGGAGAGGCTGAAGACAGGGGAGGCGGAGAGTGTCTGTCCGTGATATGAGACCCTGGATGGTTCAGAAGAGATGAAGCCTCACATACAAGTACACAGTGTAGTCTTACACTTCCAGAGAACATGATGAGACCAAGAGAGTCAGATTTGTACTTTATTAGTCACTCTCTACATTTGAACTGCCTCTCTATCTCCCTTCCCCAGCACCTCTCTTCTCCTGCAGGGCACTATACCCCCCATGGAATTCTCTATGTGGTTCTCATGGTGGGAGGATAAGAAGGTTATTCTGCTGGGCTGGTCCTGGGCACTCAGCAGAGCGTCGTTCATCCTTGGGGAAAGGCAGGACAAGCAGCTTCCGCTCCTCAGGCCCGATGAAAAGGAAGGACACATCCAATTTTTCTCCCTGAGGATTTGTGGTGAGATCCAGCTTCACAGGGAAGGCCTCAGCATGGTGGTTTTCCTCAGCACCCTCGGGCTTCTTCTCATCATCCAAGTCAGGGAGGTGTTGGACAGATCCTTTAGGCACAGCTTTGGGGGGCGAGTCGGGAGTAGGAGCTACGACTTTCTGCTGGGACTCTTCCACCCCAGGGAGATGTGCAGGTCCCTGGTTAGCAGCATCGGCTTCCCCTCCAGGGGCAGGGCCCTGAAATAAGAACATTTTCAAATAAGGGAACATTTCTGGGAAAAACTCCTACCACAGCTAGTACCAAGCTAAGCCTGTTCTGGGACTTTCTGATGGAATGTCTCAAAGGGAGACCAGCTAGAGGGATGATTTAACTCTGCTTAAAGGGTTAAAGGGTTAAAGGAAGCAAAAGCAGACAACAGAGTATGTGAGACTGCAGGTCTCACAAACTCCGAGCTGAACAATGGTTTGGAGGGGTTGAATGGCTTCTTCCAAGTACCGGGGTGACCAGGGTGCCGTCACACCATCCCAGTAGTGCAGCCACAGTCACCTTTACTCATGGCTTATTCAATGCCATGTGCCGCACAGGGCCCTTCCTCTAGTTCCTCTCATTGCTTTCCACAGGGATCTGAACACAGTGGTTGTTGCAACCCCATTCTACAGACAAGACAACCAA
This sequence comes from Mellivora capensis, assembly GCA_004024625.1. Classification (NCBI taxonomy): domain Eukaryota; kingdom Metazoa; phylum Chordata; class Mammalia; order Carnivora; family Mustelidae; genus Mellivora; species Mellivora capensis. The sequence continues at coordinate 25,030 of PISX010009230.1, read as the reverse complement.
AACTCAGAGAGGTAAGAAGTTGTCCAGAGTCACACACACCTCATAGGTGGCAGAGCAGGACTGGGACAAGGTGGCCTGTCACAATCACCCTCTCAATGATAGCTGACTGCCCTGTAGTGAACACTCGGCAAATACTCTGGGAAAGGGTGAGGGCCTTTGGGACACTGGATTTAATGTTTCAGAGGCCTCAGCCTTCTGAGCTAGGATATCTCTATTTCTGAAGGAGTCTTATTTATTCTGTAGGACCACATTGTGACTGGAAAAAAAAAAAAGTATGACTGGTCTTTAACCAGCCACCCTGTGGGTGTGACCTTGGGGCAGCCTGAATAAAGTGGTGATCATGGATTTTAGGAAATCAAAAGGAGAGGACAGTTAGGATTTCAATTATCTGCTCTCTTGTTCAATGAGAAGACAAACAATTAGATTGAAAAATACCTGTTGTTCAAAGAAGTTACAAGACACAGAGACAAACTTTTCCATTGGTGTTTGAGTCACGGAACCTGTGCAAAGACCAACAGGCTACAGACAGAGAAAATACAACATTCTGTGAGTATTATGATTATTAGTGATTAGAAATGGAAATCAACTTGTTTTCTGCTTGTGTAGACCCACAGCTAATCAACATTTTTATGTGCTTACAATGTTATGAGCAGGCCCTGAGCCAATTCTCTCTACATCATTTTTGCCAATCACCCAAACTAAGCTAAATTTCCTCCAGTTATGTGGAACTCAGGATGTACTTTTTAAAGTAGGCTCCATGCCCAGTGCTGAACCCAGTGCCAGGCTTGAACTCATGACCATGAGATCTAGACCTGTGCTTAACCGACTCAGCCACCCAGGGGTCCCTAAACTCAGGATTTCTTGAGGAACAAGCCATTAGAAAAGTCTTTGTATTGAGCAGAAATCTGTGTCTATAGAACATCTATGTCTTGGTCTTACTTCTACCCTTGGGTCATTTTGAACACCTACTCTCATTTTGCACATAGTAGTGGCTTTTTATGTACGTCCCACCCAGAGCTTTCTCTTCTCAGACAAAATTCCTCTAAGCTCCTTCAACTTCTCTTTATTTAGAAATGAAATAATTTTGTTTTCTTTATACAAATATAATAAATAGTTATTTAGAACATGGATAAACAAAAAGTTAAAAAGACCCATAATTGCATGAAAGGTAACTATTTCTTTTCTTGTAACCTTTTTTCCTATGCATATATATTTTTATTCTAGATAAATAGGATTACATTACATATTTTATAACTCCTTCTCATCACTTAATAACATATTGTGAAAATACTTTAATGGCATTAAATAGTGTTCTGTGATATTTTTTATAATCATTAATATTCTTCTGATTATTTAACAAGTTCTTAGTTACTTCTTAGGGTAAATTCCTGGAAGAGGAATTTTAGAGACATAAAGTACACATATATTTAAGGTCAAATAGAATATTTTAATAAAATGTTGCCTCAATTTCTAAAGAAGAACTCTTAAGAAAGAATATTCACATGGAATATACTAAAATGTATCTAAATGGATTGCCTGAATATTACTCTATCACCCATGTGAAGGCTATTTAAAGAGAAGATTTGAAGTTCCTTATGATGGGAAAATCCATGAGTGTAGAAAGTCCTTAGAGAATGGTGCTTCAGCCTCTTCCTTCTCCAATTCTTCACCAAATCATATAGGGGACACTAAGAGAAGCTTCTGGAGAGACTGCAGTTACCTGTACCAAGTAGAGCCTAGCTACTCCCACTCTGACTAGAATTTGCTGAGCTACTCTAATTCATGTTGAATCTAGAGAGAATCACAAAAAGGGAGTTTGTGGACATGCTTAACATGGGAACCCTAGAGTTTTGGGACATATGGGCTATGAAGATTGGTATCTGCTTCTCTCTCAGAGCATTCTGAAGGCAGGATCTTGGCTAAAGCAGCCTACTATGGTAGGATAAGGAAAAAGGGTGGGAAAGGGAACACTATCTCCACTGTTTGGAGTAGTAAAAATGTGTGAATTCCTTGAGACAAGCAAATGCCATAGGTAGGGCTTTTTTGAAAGTACCTTCCCAAGGGACAATCTTCCAGAGAAGGGATAATAATAGGTGAGAGTAAATCACTTGTTTACTGTCACACTAAAGTGATAGTAAAATCTGTGGGGGCTGAATCTGAGAAGGGGTGGTTCCAACAAGTCAGCTAGAGAATACATCATCCTGCCAGGAAAGAACCTCTGGATGAAACCACACCTGTACCACTTGAGAGAACCAGCACTGGAACCTGGCTTATGGAGGGCCAGTGTAGACCAAGAGAAAACCAAAACCGCAGTTATATAAAAAAGATTTTGGGCTCTTCTCTCTTCTCCTCTTTCATTCTTCTTGGAACTTGGAAGAGCAAGAATTAAGCAAAAGATTACAGGGAGGGAAGAAAGAGTGAAAGAATAGACCTGGACCCCCTTTCTCACAGCAGGTCCTAAGCTCTGAGTCAGGATGAAGCTATGAAAAAAGAGAAAAGCTTTGCATTGGATATAAGATAGAAGTTTTGAATCAGAATTGACTGAACAGATTTTTTTTCAGACCTGTAAGTGAACCTTAATTACCTAAGTGAAATTGTCCTTATTATTGATAATGACCAGAATGCTATGAGATCTGCCCAAGATGTTATTGACAAGTGAGAAGAGGTCCTACAGAATAGGGTGAAAATGTTTTCCCAATTATTCTTTGAGAAAATTCACTTGAATAATTATATAAGTCTTTTGAGACACACATTTTAAAGATTTTTTATTTTATTTTATTTCTTTGACAGAGAGACAGAGATCACAAGTAGGCAGAGAGGCAGGCACAGAGAGAGAGAGGAGGAAGCAGGCTCCCCGCCTAGCAGAGAGCCCAATTCGGGGCTTGATCCCAGGACCCTGGGATCATGACCTGAGCTGAAGGCAGAGGCTTTAACCCACTGAGCCATCCAGGCACCCTGAGACACACATTTTGGATTCAAAGACACATGTAGGTTGAAAGTAAAAAGATGGAAAAAGTATAAATGCAAACAATAACAAAAAGAGAACTTGAATGGCTATACAAATGTCAGACAAAATTGACAGTAAGATAAAAATTGTTGGTAGAGGCAAAAAAAACCCCACTTTATAATGATAAAAAGGCCAACTTATTAAGAAGACACAATAGCTATAAGTATATATGAACCTAACAACAGAGCCCCAAAGAACATAAGCCAAACTGACAGAATTCAAATGAGATAAAAACAAGTCAACAGTAATAGTTGGAAATCTCACTTTCAGTAATGGATAGAACAACTATGCAGGAGATCAACAAGGAAAGAGAAGACTTAAACAACACTATAAACCAATCATTACAGAATGCTCCACCTAACAACAGTACAATATACACCCTTCTCAAGTGTACATGGAACATTTTCCAGGATATACCTTATGCTAAATTTTAAAACAAATTCAATTAATTTAAAAGAATTGAGATCATATGGTGCATGTTCTCCAACTACAATGGAATGAGATTGGAAATGGATAATAAAATATTGGGGAATTTTGCAAATATTAGATGACATACTCCTACACAACCAATTTGTCAACGAAATAATCACAAAGAAAATTAGAAAATACTTTGAGATGACTAGAAACCAAAACAAAACACACACAACTTATGAGATTCAGCTAAAGCATTTCTGAGAAGGAAATCTGTAGATGTAATTGCTATTATTAAGAAAAAAAAAATCAATAACAAATCATTTATGTAAACTCCTACCTTAAGAAACAGAAAAACAAAACAAAACAAAAACAAAAACAAACGCATCCCAAAGCAAACAAAAAGAAGGCCATAATAAAGAGCAGAGAGGAAAAATTAACTAGATGATTACAAAAATGGAAAATGAAACTGAAAGTTGATTATTTGAAAAGATCAACAAAATTGACAAAACTTTAGCTGGACTGACCAAGAAAAAAATATCTCATATATTAAAATTGGAATTAAATTTTAGCCTTTCAGAAATAAGAAGGGAATACTATGAACATCTTCTTGTATGCTGAAAAATTAAGTAACTTCGATGAAATGAACAAATTCCTAGGAAGACATGAACTACTAAAACTTAAGAAACAGAAAATCTAAATAGAACTGTAACAAGTGAAGAAATCGAATTATTAATAATAATTCTTTTCTAAAAACCCCAAACTTCTCATAAAGACAAGTTCAGGCCCACTGTTGAATCCTACAAAACATTTAAAGAAGAATGAACACCAATCCTTAAACTCTTCCAAAATAAAAGAGAAGAGGAGGGAAATTTTCCCAACTCATTCTGTGAGGCCAATATTAAACTCATATGGAAATCAGGCAGAGAAAATACAAGAAAACTATAGATTAATGTCTCTTATGAATATAAAAATGGAAAATCATAAAAAATACTGGCAAATTAAATTCAGCAACATGTAAAAAGGATTATATACCATGATCAATTGGGATTCATTCCCAAAGTGCAAGCTTGTTTTAACATACAAGAGTCAATCATTGTTAATACAATAATGACAGATTAAAGGAGAAGAAAACCATGGCTACCTTCTTAACTCAGAAAAAGCATTTGATAAACTCTAATACTGTTTTTTCATTAAAAATTTTTTCAGAAAATAAGAACAGAACTTTTTCAACTTAAAAGTGGGCATCCATGAAAAGCTTATAGTTAACATCATATTCAATGATGAAATACTCAGTGTTTTTCCCAGGAATACGATAAGGATGTCTACTCTTCCCATCTCTGTTCAATATTATACTGGAAGGTCTAGCCAGGGAAATTAGGCAAGAAAAAGAATTAAAAGGCATGCAGACTGGAAAGGAAGAAGTAAAGCTTTCTCTAATTGCAGATGACATGACCTCATATGTAGAAAATCCTAAGAAATCTACTAGAAAACTATTAGAACTAGTAAATGAGTCCAGCAAGGTTACAGGATACAAGATCAGTATGCAAAAATCAATTGTATTCCTATACACTTATAGGAAACAATTCAAAAATAAAATAAAGGAAACAAATACATTATTTTAGCATCAAAGAGAATAAAATATTTAGATATACAAGTAAGTGAGTATTGAACATTGAAAACTATAAAACATTGTTGAAGGAAATTGAGTCTTAAACAAAAGGAAAGACAATCCATATTTATGGACTGAAAGACTTACTATTGTTAATATGACAGTATGTCCCACATTGGCCTACAGATTCAGTGCAATTCTTATCACATTTCTAACTTCTTTTTTAAAAATAGAAAATTATTATGAAAATGCAATGGATCCAGAATGCCCAAATAATCTTGAATAAAGAGAACAAAATAGGAGCACTCACACTTCCCAATTTCAAAATTTACTACAAAGCTATAGTATTCATGATAGTGAAATAGTGGCATAGGGATAGCTATATAGATCCATGGAATAAAGTTGAGAGTGCAGAAATAAACCTTGACATTTATAGCCAAGTGATCTTCAAGAAGTATTCCAAGACATTTAAGTGAGAAAACATGATTTTTTTTTCACAAATAATTCTAGGACAAATGGACATCCAGAAGCAGAAGAATGAAGTTGAACCTCCTGCCTCACACAATATAAAAAAAATTAACTCACTATAGGTCACAAACTTAAACCTAAGAGTTAAAGCTAGAAAACTCTTCAAAGAATACATAGGAGTCAGTCTTAGTGATTTTGGATTAGGCAATGATTTTTTTAGAGATGACTCCAAACATACATTCAGTGATGACACAAATAAATAAGAGGGACTTCATGGAAATTAAAAAACCTTTTGTCCTTCAAAGAGCATCGTTAAGAAAATGAATAGACAACCCAGAGAATGAGAGAAAATCTTTACAATCATATATGTGATTAAGGGATTGTATCTAGAATATGTAAAGAGCTCCTACAATTCAACAATAAGAAAATGAGTAATCCAATTTTAAAATGGGCAAAGGATTTGAATAGACATTTCTCTAAAGAATATATATACGATAATGGCCAATAAGTACATTAAAGATGCTTAACATCATTAGCCATGAAGAAAATGCAAGTAACAACCAAAATGAGATGCCACTTCATACTCAATAAGATAGCTATAATTTAAAAAAAGACAGATAATTATAATAAGAAGTATGAGCAAAAATGTGGAGAAATTGAAACCCACATACATGGCAGATAGGATCATAAAACTGGTGCAGTCACTTTGGAAAACAGTTTGGCAGTTCATCAAAAGGTTAAACATGAAGTGTGACTCAGCAATCCCACTTCAGACCATACACCCAGGAGAAACGAAAACACAGTAGGCATAAAAACTTATATACAAATGCTCTTAGCACTACCATTTATCACAGCTCCAACAGGGAAGCAACCCAAACAGCCATTGACTATTGGATGAAAAGCAGTACTTAGTGCATCCATGCAATGAACTATTATTTGGCCATAGAAAGGAATGAGGCACCAATACATGCTACAACAGATAAACCTTGAAAACATATGTTAAGTGAAAAAAGGCAGACACAAAAGGCCCTACACACCATGATTCCGTTACATGAAATGTCTGGAAGAAGACAAAGTCATAGAGACAATGAGTAGACTAGCAGGCTCCAGGGACTTGGGTGAGGGGTAAGGGGAACAACTGCTAATGGGTAAGGGGTTTCTTTTTGGGCTGACGAAGGTATTCAAAAGTTAGTAGTGATGGTGCATAGCTCTGTGAATATACTAAAAAACCCACTGGATTGTATATCTTAAAGGGTGAATTTTATGATGTGTGAATTATCTTAATAAAGCTGTTAGTATAACTAAGGAGAAAAAGTCTTTTGACTCATTTTGTATGATTGTGCTACACAATACATTGTGTCAATCGATATTTCCCACCAGGTGTGTTTCCGATGGTTTCAAGGTTCCCTGCCCATCATGGACACATTCTTTGAAAGAAGGCCTATTTGACTTCTTTGTCCTTCATACAGAGCGGTCCGAGGAACAGAATACCATGGTGTATTCCAAATGTAACGGGATTTGTTCGGATAGAAGCAGGACCATCACAAACCACTGAGAAGATCTGCCTATGTTTTACAGTGTCTTTGATCTTTTTTTTTTTTGCAAAGTCATCATATTGCTGATGAAAATTGCAATTATGATAAAATAAAATCCTTATTTTTGCACCTGAACCCACACAATCTCTACTTAGTCCATTGTTCCTTAAGGGGAACAATGCATCTCGTGCATTACAATACCTCATGTAATAATTTATGCTCAGAAAGTACATATAGGTGACTTGTGAACACAAATCCTAAATTATGAAGACATTCAGGAATACTTACTTCAGAGTCAGGGGGCTGAAGTGCACAGCTGCTGGCCTGGGATTTGGTACATGGTGACTCTTTGATTAAGTATTCCACAAAGTAGGCAGGGCCAACTACCCACTGGTATGAGACAAGAGTTGAGAAAGAACAAATCAAATCTTACCATGTGGAGAAATGATTCAGGTTTGGCAGTATTTTATTTAGAAGAAACAAACATCCTCAGTCAAAGTTATTGTCAACCCAGGTCTGCTGCTGTCCCTGTACTCCCCATCAAGATCAAAGCATGTATTGTGATTTTATCATTTAAAAAATCATAATCACCATATTTTTCTTCCCTTCTTAAGAATTTGAAAGGGCTCTAAAAACCTTCCTCCGGTGAGCGGATTTTTCCTCCTGTAGATTTGTTTTTAGATTAGATTTTCTCTATATAATAGATTTAACATCATCCAAATGCAAATGAGCCTCCACTTTCCCTAATCTGTAAAACTCATAATCCATTCCAGGCCTTAAGATGAAGCAGAAATTGACTTGCTAAATGGTCCATGATCAGTTAAGTATAAGAGTGTAGCAGCAAATAGTGAACCTAAGTAGAATCACCAAGGAGACCATGAGTCTATTTCCCTTCTCACCTTAAGGCCAATGAAGTAAAATGGAGTCCCACAACTCTGGTGGAAATCCCATGGCATAACTCAGACACAGGAACATGACTGAGTGTACCTCAGGTCCACCCAAGGAGGGAATAAAGAAAAGGCTTTTCAGGTCAAATTGAAAGGAGTGCCTTGAGATTCACCTCAGCTTGGGAACTGAGAGCAACAGTTAGGAGAGACATTGTTGGTGTAATAACACTTCAACCTCACCTGTCTAGAAGCCTGGGTCACTTGGACGAGAGAATACTGCTTTGAGGGGCTCTCACTGTTGTATTTTGCAAGAGACTCAAGGGCAGCTTCCAGATACTTGGGATCTGACAAGTTGGTGGGGAAGGGGCAGTCAGGGCACATTGTGTGAATACTTCTTCGAGAAACTGTTGATGCCAAAGAGAGAAGTTTTAAAATGAAACACCTAATGATTTTTAATCCCATAAATCATATGACTACAACAAAGGCAGAGATCAAAAAAAAAAAAAAAGAAAGAAATCATTTCGGCAAGGAGGGAGTAGAAAAGGCATTGTCTAGAAAGAAAGCAGTCAGCAGAGAGTGTCCTGCAATGACTGTGTACTACTTTCATAATTAAAAAAAAAAATCAAAGCAAGATTTTTTCACCTCACACAAAAGTATTTACCTGAAGAATTGTGTTCAGAAATGCATGTGTGTTATATTGATGCAAAAGCTTGCCCCCAGTTAGCTCAGTGAAGATATCTTCCACCATCACTGCCTCTGTCAGGCAGAGTGAGTGTCTTAAAATGTTGGGATTTCGTGAGTGTCATGTCTTATTCACCTTTTAGTGCCCAGCACCTAACATAACATCTAATGCATTGTAAGTGCTTAGCAAGTGCTTGTTGAGTGACACATAGAAGGTAAGCACACCCTCCCCAGTTAGAAAATACAAGCGAGCCAGAAAACACACATCAGTCAAATCACTGTGTGACTGGATAGAATAATCATGCTACAGGTGTGGCGAGCATTTCTGACTGGAAAGAGCTGGAGGTGGCAAAACTCTCATGGAAGTCAGGCCAGGGAACTTTTCTGGAAGTTATTTCTGTAGCGCAAACACTTTGTTTTGATCAATTGCATGCTTATTTGCATGTATTTGGGCATCCTGGGAGGCAGTTTCCATAGCTTGTCACTCCTGGCACCGTCATCCCCATGGGTCACTTCCTAACCTCCGTACCTCTGGCACCTATGACTTCTGTTTAAATCCCAGTCTGCCTTGTTGGTTCTACCATGGTTTATTTATATAAAACTCCTCTTGGCAACCAGGGAGCTTAAAACATGGCCAATAAAATATTTGATCTGTTGCTTTATCTCCCAAAGGAACCAGCAACATTGTTATCTCCTGGAACTTATTAGAAATGCAGCCTTTCAGGCCACGCCCTACACCTCTAGGTGTAGAATCATAATCTGCACTTGAACAAAGATCCACCCGGGGAGTCACATTCACACAATAGTCTGCCAAGTAACCATATCCTATTTGCCCAGGACTTGCATGCTTTTTTTCCAAAGAAGGATCCAGAACGAATGCACGTGCATATTTGAAATGTCATTAGTTTCAGCCTCATTCTTAGTTCATTTATTCAACAATACTATGGACTCCTTACACTTGATAGGAATGGAGGGAGAGCTTTGGCAGGCAGGAAGAAGGAAGACAAGCTCGGCTTGATGGAAGAAGATAGGAGACCCAAGATAAGGCAGCCCACTCTCCGTTCCATGAGTGGTTAGGCTAATGTTGTATAGGAATGACAATAGGTGAGCATCTTTCCTTTCTGGAATAGAGGACATGGTGGAAGAAGCAGCATCAGCAGGGGCCCTCAAACAGGGTATCAGGTGAGGGCATCCTCAGTAGAGGAGGAAGCAAACAGTACATGCAGAGACTGGAAAGTGCAATGTGTGCTTGGAAAATAGTGAAGCATCCATTCAGTTTCAGAAGTGCAGAGTTGGTGTAGTCAAGGAAATAACGTCAGGAGAGCTAGAATGGGAGCCTGGGGACCAGAGCGGAGATTAAGCCATTTACATCAGACTGAAAATGTAGGATTTAATGCAACTGCCTATAATAAAGGATTTAAGCGGTGTATTTTTTTTTTTTAGTTTTTTAAAAAATTTATTTATTTGTCAGAGAGAGAGGGAGAGAGAGAGAGTGAGCACAGGCAGACAGAGTGGCAGGCAGAGTCAGAGGGAGAAGCAGGCTCCCTGCCGAGCAAGGAGCCCGATGTGGGACTCGATCCCAGGACGCTGGGATCATGACCTGAGCCGAAGGCAGCTGTTAAGCGGTGTATTTAAGAAGATTTTTTGTGGGAAGAGGAGTGGTACAAGATGAACTTCACAAGAGAGGCAAATACTAGATATAAGAACGTGGCCTTTGTATGAATAGGAAGTAAGGATGGGAGAACCCTGCATTCTCTAGGCATAGCCCTATTTAATGCTCTTTTCCATATTTTATTAAAATGAGTAAAATCAGAGTGCTCTCTTACCTGGGCGAAGAGTACAGTTATAAGCAGATAAGTAGAGAATCCTTTCTGGCCTGTTAACATAATATATTGCTTTGCACTGACCATAAACCTGGAACAAACACACACATTTTATGAGATGGTGGAACAAACCCCTACTTTTAAAAATATCCAAAATTAGATTGGACATTCTATTTTTGAAGATTTATTTGTTTGAGAGAGGCAGAAGGAGAGGGAAAGAGAATCTCAAGCAGACTCCACGCTGAACACGGAACCTAACGTGGGGCTGGATCTCAGGACCCTGAGACCCCCAACCTGAGCCAAAACCAAGAGCTAGACGCTTAATGGACTGTGTCACCCCAGTTCCCCTGGACATTTTCTTTTTAAATAATGAAAAACTAAGGTCAATTTTGGGGGTTTGGGGTGTGAGAAACTGCCAGCCAATCAGCAAATCATTCAACCTTCTTCTGAGACACAGCTGGTCTATATTTCCCAGCTTCCTTCCAGAGTAACTGTGACTGTGTATAATTGAGCTGCAGCCACAGGAAGGTGAGCAGAAGTGACTGTAACCATTTCCAGGTGGCCCATGAAGTTTTTTCCCATGTGACCTATCCACCATACCCTTTCTTTTTCTATAGTCTGATGCAGAGAAGCTTGGCAGTCATAGAAACCACCAGTTGAAGGTGGCAGTCTAGATCCACAATGTGGAGGGAACATGGGTCTCCAAGGCACTTCTGAAAGAAAGCTCCCTCTTGATCAGGAATTTCTATGTTGAGCTTTACATGAGTGAGAAATAAACTTCTATCATGTTAGAATCAGTATACAATTTTTAGGGTATATGTTAGAGCAGCTAGTGCCACCTTAAATATAATTCACAACAGGGAAAGAACACTCTTTGCTCTTTAAAACCAGATAGGTATAATTTGACAGATTTGGTTAAATGATTAGAAATCTTGAGTAAATAGTTTACTTCTAACACAGTTCTGCACTCCAGATATAAAGTTTCATGTCAATTAATGGACATAACTTCAGGATAACTGAGAATCAAAAGAAAGCTATGTTATTTTCAAGCTTCTTCATGAGTCCCCTTAAAAAGGTTTACTTCTGAGGCCTTTTAGGTTCTGTGGTTCCAGGAAATCCTTCCATAGCACCTCTGGAAGCTCCCATACTGTAATCCTTCCCTCTCCCCAGCCTCACATTTCATATTAGTGTTCACCAAAACAAAGCAAAATAAAACCAGGAAAGAAGCTCTCTCTCCAATGCTTCTATAGTCTTCCTTAAACATGTATCCAAAGCATTACCTCTCAAATCTTTTTTCTCACAATCCAAACACTAACTCAGAATCTATAGGAAGTTCTTGAAGGTAGGAAACCATTTGGGGGCAACTTTTCAATTCTGGGGTCATGACTCCCAGTGGGATGCTCAGAAACTCCTTTGATTAAGCTGTTTGATCTACTGCATTGGAATAACCACATGGGCACTCTGCCCGAGAGTTGATAATGAAGGACATTCAAGAGATGGACACATTGAGCAATATTCACCCAGGTCAGAGAACACCTAGCTTCTGCAGCGTGTCTGGACACAAGCACTTACCGATCTATGAAGGTACCTCACCCCACAGTCTTTCCACGCCTTCCTGGTGAGTACATGGCAGTCTGTTTCTAATACGTCCAGTGTGAGATAGAACACAGATCCCAGGACCTGTAAGAGGGGGTTGAGAAATGCACTGCATCCCACACGAAGCAGAAACCCCTAAAGACTGACCAAGAAGTCTCTGTTTTATGGCAGAGCCAAAGCCTTTGATGTTTGTGAAGATCATGGGTAACCTGTGGGACACTAGATAAGCTTCAGAGTAGGATAACTATTAGCCCAAGAACCGGAACGCGTAGCACACCCTGGCAGAGAAGAGAGGAACGTTCTTAGCAGGATTTCCAATTTGGAAAGCATCTTCCAACACGTGTCTCTGGGGTCCCATCCCCCTAGTTGGCCTCCTCAGCTTGTGTAAGCACCTGCTCACGATAGGGGACCATCACTTGCCTGTCTGTGTTCGCGGACATCGCTCACTCGGTTGAGGCTCAGCACGTAGCCATCTTTTCGGTCCCTGTTGATGTCCTGAAGGGCAAAGCCTGCGACTGTCAGAACATCTGAGTCATTGCAGCCACGGGAGAGCATAATTGAGGGAGGGGGTGGCCCGGGTACAGATCTAGCCCTGCAGCATGCAGCCAGTGCACAGAGCACCAAGGGTAGGAGCAGACCCATTCTGTAGGGAACAAGATCCAGGGTAAGTCAGGTTATAGAGTTACAGGGATTGGGCTGCTCACAGTGCTCTCTATAAAGCCAATTTGCACAGTTTTGTAATTACAGTCTGAACCTATAACCAGGTTTTGAGACCCAATGTCCCATTTTATCTCCTTGAATTCTAAATGTGGATTTCCCTGAGTCAGTACTTTGGATGGGATTTGCCAATATTTCTAACCTTGGGCCATGCAGCAATCTCATATTCACGTGTCATGTAAACAAATTTGTTTCCTAACCTTTTCCGAAGAAACCATAATGAACACTCGGGTCAAGGCTCCTAAGAGGTCATGACTGGATTCTGGTTTGTGTCCAGGGCTCTACCCGAATCAGAATATGTAGGCTGTCACCTTTCTTCTTCTCTCCTGGCACCTGCTCTCCAGCCGATGTCCTGAGCCACACTAATAGTTATCCCGGTCATGGAACCCGGGGTTTGGTCCCAGTGGTGTTCAGGGAGTTCAGATTTCCTGCCTGACTTCCCATGTTTACCTCTTATTAGATCAGGAAAAGGGCTCTAACCTCATATCCCTTACAGAAAGTAACTGTGACATCCCTAATGCACTTTGGGATGTGGCTAGAAAGTGGTCTACTTGGCCTTATTTGAATTTTTTAAAACAAAGGCTTCATTTAAAGAAAAAAGAAGTGAATGATTCATCAATAGTTCTTACATCATACTCCAAGTCTCCTTCTCTTTCTGTGGTCTGTATGGAAGCAAACTCCTTAAACACTATGGTTAAGAAGAGATAACTAATCATTCAGAATACAAGGAGAGATAGTTTCTTTATCTCTTTATCAAAGACACTGAAGGTGTTCATGACCATTGAACCAGCCCTGCAAGAAATATTAAAGGGGACTCTGAATGGGAAGGAGAGACCAAAAATGACAGCATAAAGGTAGCAAACACAAAAGTAGTAGAAATGAGTATTTCTGTAAAAAAAAAAAATCAGTCAAGAAACTCACATGAGAAAAAGAATATAAAATATAGGGATACCTGATTGGCTCAGTCAGTTAAGTGTCTACCTTTGGCACAGGTCATGATCCTGGGGTCCTGGCACTGAGCCCGGCTTCAGGCTCCCTGCTCAGTAGGGAGTCTGCTTCTCCCTCTCCCTCTAACCCTCCCCCCTGCTGATGCTGTCTATCTCTCTCAAATAAATAAAACCTTTGGGGGGAAAAAAGGATATGAAATATAATAACATATACCTAAAATGTGGGGAGGAGAGGAGAAAAGAATGGGTTCAAACGAACAACCATCAACTTAATATACACTGCTATTTGAAGAAGAGGTTATATACAACCTAATGGTAACTGTATATCTAAAACCACTAATAACATGCAAAGAATAAAGAGAATGAAATCCAAATATATCACTAAAGAAAATCAGCAAGAAATGCGAGAAAGACAAGAAAGAATCAGAGAAAATCTTCAGAAACAACCAGAAAACAAGTAATAAAATGGCAACGAATATATATCTATCAATAATAATTTTGTTTTTTGTTTTCTTAAAAGACTTTATTTATTTGTCAGAGAGAGAGAGAGAGCAGGGGAACGAGCAGGCAGAGGGAGAAGCAGACTTTCTGCTGAGCAGGGAGGCCAATGCAGGACTTGATCTCAGAACCCTGGGATCATGACCAGAGCTGAAGGCAGAAGCTTAACTGACTAAACCACCCAGGCATCCCTATCAATAATTCTGAATGTAAATGTACTAAACACTCCAATCAAAAGAAATGGGGTGACAGAGTGGATAAAAAAAAACAAGACCCATCCATATGCTGCCTGAAAGAGACTCATTTTAGACCTAAAGACATGTGCAGGTTGGAGGGATGGAGAAACATTCATTATGCAAATAGATGTCTGTGGAAAGAAAGCTGGAGAATACTTACATCAGACAAAATAGACTTTAAAACAAAGACTAACAAGAGACAAAAAAAGAACACTATATAATAATAAAGGGGACAATCCAACAAGAAGACACAATTGTAAATATTTATGCATCCAACAAAGGAACACCCCAAATCGTAAAACAGTTAATAACAAACAGAAAGGAACTAACCAAAAATAGTGCAATAATAGTAGAGGACCCTAACACCCTACTTACATCAATGGACATATCATCTAAACATAAAAATCAACAAAGAAACAATCATCTTGAATGACACACTGGATCAGATGGATATATGCAGGATATTCTAGCCTAAAACAGCACAATACACATTCTTTTAAAGTGCACATGGGATATTCTCCAGAATAGATCACACATTAGTGCACAAAACAAACCCCAATGAATTCAAGAAGATCGAAATCATACCAGGCATATTTTCTGACCACAAAGCTATGAAACTAGAAATCAACAAGAAAAAATCTGGAAAGACCACAGATACATAGAGGTTGAACAGCATGCTACTAAAAAATGAACAGGTCACCCAAGAAATCAAAGAAGAAATGTAAAGTTATATGGAAACAAATAAAAATGAAAACACAAGGGTCCAAAACCTCTGGGATGCAGCAAAAGTGGTCCTAAAAGGAAAGTTCATAGGAATACAGGCCTACCTCAAGAAGCAAGAAAAATATCAAATAAACAACCTAAACAACCTAACCTTACACCTAAAAGAGTTAAAAAAGAACAACAAATGGAACCTAAGCCCAGCAGAAGGAAGGAAATAATAGAGATTAGATTAATAATAGAAATTAGAAATTTGTGATATAGAAACTAAAAAAACAATAGAACTGATCAATGAAACCAGAAACTGGTTCTTTGAAAAAATTAATAAAATTGATAAACCCCTAACCAGACTTATCAAAAAGAAAAAAGAAGGGACCTAAAAAATAAAGTCACAAATGAGAGTGAGAAAATAACAACAAACACCATAGAAATACAAACAATTATAAGAGAATATTATGAAAAACTGTATGCCAACATATTGGACAACCTGGAAGAAATGGATAAATTCCTAGAAACACATAAACTACCAAAACTGACAACAGAAGAAATAGAAAATAGATAAATTACTAACAAAAAAATTGAATCAGTAAACACAAAATTCTCTACAAACAGAAATCCAGGACCAGATGGCCTCACAGGCACATTCTAACATCTAAAGAAGAGTTAATAGGTATTCTTCCCAAACTATTCCAGAAAAATAGAAAAGGGAGGAAAACTTCCAAATTTATTCTATGAGGCCAACATTACCTCAATACCGAAACTAGATAAAGACACCAAAAACAAGAACAAAAAGAAAAGAAAAGGAAAGAAAAGAAAAGAAAAAAAAAAGGCCACAGGCCAATATCCCTGATGGAAGTCGATGCAAAAATACTCAAGAAAATGCTAGTAAACTGAATTCAACATTAAAAAAAAAAATCATTCACTATAATCAAGTGGGGTTTATTTCTGGGATGCAAGGGTGGTTCAGTATTCCCTTATCAATGTGATACATCACATCAATAAGAGAAAGGATAAGAACCATATGATCATTTTGATAGATGCAGAAAAAGCATTTGGCCAAGTACAACATCCATTCATGATAAAAAAAAAACCCTCAACAAAGTAGGTTTAGAGGGAACATACCTCAACATAACAAAGACCATATCTGAAAAACCTATAGCTAACATGGGAAGCTCTCTGGAATCAGGAGTTAATCGGACTAATTAGATTAGTAAAATACAGCCCCTTGCTGATTTCTGCAAGCGAGTAAACAGTTTTAGAGGCTTGATGTGCAGACCCAAATCTAAAGATCCCAGCTCCTTAGAGCCGGGCATTCGGCATTAACACTAGGAAAATGGGTACAGAAGCCAGAAAATGGGCGTGGAAAGTAGATACTCAAGTTCTGGGGTCCAATAAAGATTGGACCAGCGAGTGCACAAACATGCATGGGGCCTGAGCCCTGTGTGGAAAGAGGTCAGGAAGGACAGAGGACACAGGACAAGCAGAGGCTGTCCGAGGCCTGAAGAACCACATCAGATGTGCACAGCTGAAGGCCATTACTGCAACCGGAATGAAAGGCAGGGTTCCAAAAACCAGATTAAAATCCCATGACGCACTGACCAGAGAGTAAGGCAAACTCTGACCCAGATGTCCTGGTTCAGCCCTTAGCTGTATGACCAAGAGGGAGGGGCACAGTCTTCTGAGGCCCGGTGTCCCCATCTGTGAAACTGGGTTTGGGGCCACGTGATCACCTAGAGCCCTTCCAGAGGCAGGAAGGCCTTCCTGCCTTTCTCTTTACTCAACATCATTCCATTTCCATGGGATCTGGGTTTCAGCTCCATTTCCAACAACATGGGCCCAGCCTCCTTCTAGACTGTGGAGTACCAGAGCCCTGGGAGATGTCTCGGGGAAGAGGCCAGTCTTTGGAGGCAGAGAGACCTGGGTTCAAGTTCCACTTCTGCCATTTGCATGGCGGAAGGCCTCAGATGTTGTGGCTGTGCCCTAACCCCTAGTTTTTTTCTTCATAAACACACACACACACACACACACACACACACACACTTGCACTCGCTTGGAGAAAGAGGGGACCATATTTCCTGTCCCCAGGAACCGCACTCCGGGTAACACTTTTTTGGCCTCCATGCACGTAGGGACGACTTGAGCATCAGCATAGTTTGGTTTCAGCATCAGAGTGAAGAGCAAGGCTGTGGAGACGTTCGACCTGGGTCTGCGTTTTGGCTCTGGCTTAGAGTCATCCCCTAAGCTTCCACTCCCATGTTTAAGTTTACATTTTCTAGTAGCCACGTTTAAAAAGTAAGAAGAAATAGACACAACTCACTTTAGTATTTTGCTCCACCCAGTGTATTCAAAACACCATAATTTTAATCTGTAACGAATATAAAAACCGGGAATGAGCCAGTGGCCACTGTTTCATACTGCAGCAGACCTCAGTTGAGGGGCTCAGTGGTCAGTTGTGGCCACCTGATTAGATTCGTCCAGGCTGCTCCCCATCCAAGGCGGGTGGCAGGAGGACCCCCTCCTGAGGCTGTGGTCGGGATCGGACGCAGAGCCGGTGCATGCGGGGTGCTGGGTGCCACCCAGGGCCCTAGGAAGCCCGGAGACCATGTCTGCTCTCAGGGCTATGATGTTCCCGGGGCTCCTCCCCTTGTCACACACATCACAGATCCTGCGCCGCTCTGCTGGCTGCCTTGTCCAGGTCCACGAGAATGGAGTCACCACCAAGCAGTCCAGGTTAGGAGAAACAGGGCTGGTTTTCCTTGAGGCAGGAGGAGGCAGGTACCAGACCTCCCAGTCCGCCCACCCCCTGACACAGGTGTGATTCGTGATTGTTCTAGAGTAGGAAGAGGTAGATAGGTGAGGCCTTGTTTGCTGCCGAGTTGGGAGAGGCTCAGTGCATGGGATTGGGTCTCTGGGGAGTTAGAAATTCAGGCACCAAGTCTTGCCCTGAGAGGGCAGGGTGTGTATAGAGGGGAACTGGGCAGCACCCCGGGGCTCCAAGTGCCAGGCTGGGACTGCCCTGGCTGAAGATGGTCTCTGGGGCCGCTTGGCCTCTTCTCTCTCCTCTCTTTCCCTCCCTGTTTCTCTTCTTCCTTCCACAAATACTGAATGAACATTTATTCCATAAGCTGCCAATGCCCAGCATTATAAATAATAAATTTAAACAACACTAATGAGTTCTCAGTATGTGCCCAGCCTTGTGCTAAACACTGCTCCTTCTCTCATTTCAAGCCCACAACCAACCCAGGGCCAGAAGTGTTGCCAGTATTCTCATTGTTCAGAAAGGGAAAACTGAGGAACAGAGAGGTGAAGAGTCTGCCCAGAGTCTTATAGCTAGATGTTGCATCTAGCCTATATGGCTTCAGAAAGAAGGTCCTCTTGAGTGGGTACTAGGAAAGCAATCCGAGGACAAACTAGCTCTGCTGGGGAAGTCAAGAAAGGCATCTTGGAGGAGGGGACATTCTGTCTGGGGCTTGAAGGATGCGTAAATGTATTCCCGGTAGGAAGGGAACCCAAGGAAACAGGATCAGGAGTGAGCAAAAATTAAAAAATGTGAATACGTGGTTTATCTTCCATGTCCTTCCAGCTGTCAGCTCTATAAACTGAATGGTATTCACCCTTCCAGCCCGCTCAGTGGCCTCTGTTACCTTTTGGCAATTTGTCTCCTAAAGTACCCTACATCTGGAACTTCTTTCTCTCCCTTACTTTATCAGTCATATTTAGGCAATGTTTGAGAAAATTCAGAAGGCTTAGGGCACATTTTTCAGTATCAAAAAGATTCTTAGGGCAAACCTGCCTTGCAGTATCATGAGTGGGATTTCTTCTAAGAACCTGTTATGGTGTTGTAGCCAAGAGGACAGATTCCGGGCTTGAATGAGCCTGAGTTGGAATCCCAGCTCTACCACTCATCAGCAGTGTCACCAAAGATGGGTCCCTCACCGTCTCTGAATCTCAGCTTCCTCACTGATAAATTGAGGTCACAGTTAATCCACAGGACAGATGTGAAGGTTAGGTGTGTTCCCACACACGAATAAAACACCTGGCACACAGTTTTTCTCAATACCTCACTAAAGAGGGGCACCTGGGTGGCTCAGTCAGTTAAGCATCTGCCTTTGGCTATGGTCATGATCCCAGGGTCTTGGGAGGGAGCCCCATGCCTGACTCCGGGTTCAGTGGGGAGCCTGCTTCTCCCTCTGCACTCCTCCTGCTTGTGTGCTCTCTCTCTCTCTCTCTCTCTCTCTCTCTCTGTGTGTGTGTCAAAAGAATAAATAAGTCTAAAAAAAAATGCTTCACCAAAGAGTTTCTAAGAGAGAGTGCCCTAAGGGAAAGGGGGTAGGATCTCCAAATGTACATCTCCTATTCACTGTTGTGAATGAGGTTGGAGGGAGTAGTGCTGCTTTAGGAAGAAATGTCTAGAATGTGTCAGCTGTGCAGGTCACAATGCAGGCTTTGTGCATTGTGCATTTTCCTTAGGAAATAGTCCTTAGGAATTTCCTAAGGAATCCCTGAGACCTGGGGGCTGACTCGCAAGCAATTGATTATAAGCCAGAATCCTGCGGTTAATTTACACGGGAGAAGGATGCCTCTCCGGCATCTCCCCAGCAGGCTGGATAAACACTGACAAATTCTTGCCTTCTGATGCCCTTTTCATACCTGCAGACAGACTGCGTTGTCACTTCAGAATGCCAGGCCACAACGCACTTGGCTGAGCTGCAGCCTTCATTAGCCGGCTACTACAGGTTCCCGAATTAGAGCTGGGGGTGGGGGGAGCAGAAGGCTAATCTTTAATTAGGTGCAGTTGCTTTCTGAGGAGCCGCCTGGCACCTAGCCCGGACCTGGGACTTCCCAAATTACCTCACCAACACCTGTACAAGCCAACCTGCGGCAGCTCTGGAAACGTCTGCCTTCACCCAGAAGTGAGACCCAGGGGTGGCCTTATTGCAGTATCCCATCCTAACCGGTGCTGCCCATACACTGACCGAAGAAGGGAAGGGGAACGAGCTGAGTGGGAGGTCTTACACGCAAGCCTCAGCCTTTGTTGGAAGGTGTTTTTATCCCCATCTGTTGACTGCGTCACCCCAAGGCCTGTGCCCTTTCCAATAGTGGTAACATCTACTGGAGTCACAGAACCAGAACTCAGGAGCAGGACACATTCCCCTGGAGGCGTGGCAGTTCTGGAACATTCACTTTCAGTGGAAGCTCAGCTATGATTCAGTTACTTCTCTTCCGGATTTGGCTTGAATGCTGGAGGATAAAGAGATTTTGAAGAAATAAAAGAATATGGGCTTGAGGGTGGGCCAAAGGAGTGAAGGTGGTCACAGGGTACAACTTGCAGCTATAAGATGAATAAAGTCTGAGGATCTAATGTGCAGCATGGTGGCTACAGTCAACAGTGCTGTATTGTTCACTTGCAAGTTAAGAAAGGAGGCCTTGACTTATCTCACCAACACAGTGCCCATCTCCCCCCCACAAAGGAAACAGTGGTAAGTCTGTGAGGTGATGGAAGCATTCACTAACTTTATTGCGGTAATCATTTCTAAATATGTACCCATACCAGCTCATCATGTTGTAAACCTTAAACTTATATAATGTTACGTGTCTATTATATCTCCATTAAGCTGGAAAGAAAAAGGATACGGGATGGCCAGGTTTGAGTGGAGCAAGGTGGAGGCGTGTTCCAGGGGGAATCTCACCAAATCCTATTGAAGGGAGGCATAACTGGTAATAATTAAAAGAGAATTTTAAATATAAATAAGAGACAGAAAATAAATTACTCAAAATTGCTAGTACTATTTTTTTGTAGAGTTTTGACTTTTGGAACCATGTTAATGTTTTAGTTATTCAAAACAATAAAATTAATTCGACAAAGCTGAGGGAAGAAAGCGAAAATTGATTATGAACAGAAACAAATGAGCCTGTGTTTCAGATGAATACCAGACACAGTGAAATGGGGAAAAGTGGACTAATCCAAGTAACTTTAGAACATAATTTTTTTATTGTGTATCATCAGTCTAAAGAAAAAAGAAAACACAAACAAATGTCGAACTCTGCTTTGTAAGTTTGTTTTTCGTAGTGGAATGGAGGTAGCAATTCCTGAAACTATTTTGTGTGTTGCAATATTGAGCAAATGATACTCTTGTTTTGTCATTTGGGAACCAAGGTTCTCACCAAGGAGGAGAGTGGGGACAGAGAAAGACAAGGAAAATTCTGAGTTTGGGTTGGTGCTAGGGGGAGCAGTAAAAATTCAGAATTTTACATGAATGGCATGAATGAGAGCTAGACCGTATGAAATGACCATTCCTTCCAATTTTGTCCACTGTGGAGGCCTAGAAGCAAGAGCCGTCAGCCCATCCAGTGCCCAGGTCTTGCTTTCTAAGTAGTACTCTCCCCTAGGAGCAGCCAAAGCTCCTGGAAGAAATGGTTGATCCTGGGGAAAGGGAAGTAGAAAATGAGCTTGTGCCAGAAAGTAAGAAAGCACTCAAAGAATGATGAGGGTCTGCAAAAAGGAGCCACTTAGAAATATGGCATAACCTGGGCATTACAACAAATAATGAGAGTAACAAATTACAATCTGTTGGATAAAGTAGAGATCCTATACTAGCACTAACTAAAGAAGGAAAAAGGCAAGACTTTTCTCACAATAAAACGCCAATGACTAAAAATATTGATAAAATGATAGAGTCAGAAAATCAACATTGTCACCATTGTTGTAATTCTGAACCAAGGCAAGACCATCAATGTATTTTTTTAAATTTTTTAAAAATTTATTTATTTGTCAGAGAGAGAGAGCGAGCACGGCAGACAGAGTGGCAGGCAGAAGCAGAGGGAGAAGCAGGCTCCCTGCCGAGCAAGGAGCCTGATGTGGGACTCCATCCCAGGACGCTGGGATCATGACCTGAGCCGAAGGCAGCCGCTTAACCAACTGAGCCAACCAGGCGTCCCCCATCAATGTACGTTAACTAGTAGAGGGAAAATTTTATACAGCATAAGTTATCTATACACTCTTAAAGCATTTCTCTACAGACTACTTAATAATTAATTAATTACAATGAATTAATCATTAACTACTTATTACACTGAGGACACAACATCTCTTCCATGGTATTCCTGGGGGAAAGGGGAAAGCATAGACTAACTCGAAAGATTAGACAAACCCAAATTTGAAGGGCATTCTACAGAACAACTAGCTTATCTCTTCCAAAATGACCTTAACCTTAAGAACTGTTTTAGACTAAAGGACATTAAAAAGAATGTATAACTGGGGCACCTGGCTAGCTCAGTTGGCGGAGCATGGAACTCTTGATCTTGGGGTCATGAGTTTGAGCCTCATGTTAGGCATAGAGATTACTTAATAATAAATAATAATAATAAAAGGAATTTATAACTAAGTGCAATGTGTGATTCCAATGTGACCCTGGACTGAATCTTGGGCTGAGGAGGAAAGATTGCTTTAAAGAACTCCATTGAGACAGTTAGCAAATTTTGCATATGGAATATAAATTATATAATAGTATGTGTTAAGTTTTCTGAATTTGAGAACCATAATGTGGTTATGTAAGAAAATGTGCTTGTTCTTATGAAACAGACATGAAGTTTTTAGATTGGGAGTGTGTAAGTAGGGAAGGAGAGAGAGGGAAATAAAAAAAATATCAAAGTAACAAAATATCAATAATTGGTGAATCTGGACCAAGGGTACTTTTGAAGATAATCAAAATAAAATAAAAATAAAATAGAAATACTATTCAAAATTGAAATTTGCTAGGTACATAAATACCAAGTAATAATTAGGAAACAGGAAATTTATTAAAGTCATTGTTTACCATAAATGCTCAAATGCTGTGGACTGAAGGTGTGTGTCCCTTCAAAATCCATATACTGAGACCCTCATGCTGTGTGATGGTATCTGGAGGCGGGAACTGTGGAGATGATTGGGTTTGGATGACATCATGGGGTGGAACCCTCAAGATTGGATTAGTGCCTTTTAAAAGGATTAAGAGCCCAGAGCTCTCTCGCTCTCTCAGGTGTGGGAGGGTGCAACAATGAGGTAATGAGTCCAGTAGAGCCCTCATCAAGAATCCAAGTGGGTTGGCACCCTGATCTTGGACGTCTAGCATGCAGAACTGTGAGGAATAAATTCCTGCTATTTAAGCCACTCGGTCTGTGAGATTCGTTCCAGCCACCCTAGCTGACCAAGCACCAAATAACAAGAAAACCAGCTGCTCTCCCAATGGGAAGCTATGGTCTTATTCCTTGCTTATATGTTGAGACACTTCCAACAGCATTACACATGGATTCCCAAAGTGCCCAATCCCCCCTCCCACCAGCACTGCATGTGTGCACGCTTCCATTTTTCTACAAAGGGACTCAGAACACAGGGCATCCTACACCACCTCTGGAGCCCTGGGTTGGGAAGCTGGACGCTGCTTGTGCTGACCCAGCTTTCAGCCCTGAGCCTTCCTCTTTACCATTATATCCACTCTGCCTCACCCATAAAAGAGGAAAGATCTCAACAGTTTGAACCCAGGACTGAGTCACTGATCTCCTTAGTTTGTTCATTCATTCCACATGTGGGCTCTGTGAGGGGTCTCGGCAGGCAGCTGATGGGGGACAGGAGAAGGGCCAGAGATGGCCACATATGATCTGAGGAGAGTGTAAGGAAGGAGTACCGTGGAAAAGACATACCAGAGGGGAGATCAGCTTTGAGGGAAAGATAGGAAAGCCATGGGGAAACTGAATTTTGGAATAAGTATAGGGTTAAATATTGTAGCAGGATATCCGGGTGATGTTTACAGCCAGAAGCTGCTCAGTGTTTGCAGACCAAGTGGGAGGGCTGCAAGATAAGCCCTCCAAGGGGATAGTGGAAGCCCCAAAGATTGATAAGGCCGCCAGGGCTGAGTTTAGGGCAAGAGTCAAGGACAGAATTTTCGTACTACTTCCATCAGGATTTTATAGACTGTGGGTCAGAGTTCTACATATTTCTGTAATTTTCTAAAGAAAAAGACTCATTCTTTTGTAAGATGGACCCATCCTTTATAAGATGCCATCCCATCATATCTATGTCTATCTATCTCTCTACATATCTACCAACATATTCATCCATCTGTTTTGCATATCTATCTACATATCTACATATCTACCTAGCTACATATCTACCATCTATCTACATATCTATCAATCTACATATCTATCTACATGTCTATCTAATACCTACATATCTATCTCTCTGCACATCTATCGACATATCTATCTATCTACCTATCTATCCATCCACCTACCTATATAGGCAGTATTTACTCTCCCGGGGTCGATAAACCCAGGAGAAGCAAGGTTTTCTCTTATTATTATTATTATGTGTTATGACAGTGCACGGGGAATAAAATTAAAGCAATAAAAAAGCTGACATTGGTTTTATTCAGTCAGTATTGTTACAGATGACTTTATCTTGACACGTTCCACACTAATCACGTTGAGAAAACATCCATACTGAGCACATCTCATTTTTCTTTTTTTTTTAATTTTTTTAATTTATTTTCAGCGTAACAGAATTCATAGTTTTACACCACACCCAGTGGTCCATGCAATGCGTGCCCTCCACAATACCCATCACCAGGCTCCCCCAACCTCCCACCCCCCGCCCCTTCAAAACCCTCAGGTTATTTTTCAGAGTCCATGGTCTCTCATGGTTCATCTCCCCCACAATTTCCCTCAACTCCCTTCTCCTCTCCATCTCCCCATGTCCTCCGTGTTATTTGTTATGCTCCACAAATAAGTGAAACCATATGATAGTTGACTCTCTCTGCTTGACTTATTTCACTCAGCATAATCTCTTCCAGTCCCGTCCATGTTGCTACAAAAGTCGGGTATTCATCCTTTCTGATGGAGGCATAATACTCCA